>JANBQQ010000061.1:17650-65944 GCA_027577275.1 Coemansia sp. RSA 988 | reverse complement strand
AAAATAGCTGCAAACTTGTTGTTGTACAACTAGAATCCATACATTTTCAGACTATTGCTGGTAAGCAACCGCAAAACCACATGGCTGATTCAGAAGGCGTAATTGTAAAAACAATACGCTTTGGTGATGAAAATGATTATGTGGAATTTAGATGCTGCATCATACCACAGAGTTATTTGAGGCTAGTTCCTACTTGTGAAGATATAGCTAAATATATGGGTATAGGTGCTCACTGTGTTATGAGGACCAGAAATGAGCATTCAGATACTATTCTGCATTATCCTCATAATCCCAATAAATTAAAACCACATTTATTATACTCAAAGATAATAATAACGACTAAAGACAAGTGGAGGAATGGTGTAATACTAGAAGGAACATATAATCAGGACTCGCCTGTAGAAATCTCTGGTGATGAAGTGGTTGTCGGTGCAGACGAGAATAATGAAGCTCTTGTAGCTGTAGGCATGAACAGGTATGGAGAACTTAATGGTAATGCTCCAGAAATAAACTTAGATAGTTATGATGAATGTAATTATTCAAAGTTTTTCCCAATATCTTACACTACTACATACGATGAACTTGTTAATATGAGTGAGTCTAATGGTGGTGTTCAGATAATTAAGTTAAGCTGGTCAGGAGAAATTCATGTTTGGTTTTATTGCAAAGATAATGACACTGCTCCATTGATAGAAGTAAAGGATACATTTACAAGTAAATTTTGGGAAGAGTTTGGGGATAATATTTTTCTTCTAGAGACATTTTACATGCATGAAGAATACGGCAATATGTATAAACTTGAAACAGAATTGGAATTGATAGATAATATGACTAAGTTTCTACTGTTCTCGAGAAAGGTTTCTGAAAAAGGATTTTTAATGACACAATCATCGATAGATAGTTTGACTGAAAAATTGCCAAAACTTTTAGAATAATTAGCTAGAAAGTGCTTGGATAAATATTCGCTACAAGAATAACAAATAAAAAAGTTCACTCTAAGAACAGTTTTCAGAAAAGTTTCTACTACTAATAGTATATTATAACATGTGCTTACATTTATTCTTTTAGTTTGCAATAAAAAATTAGCAAGTAATTGTGGTAGCTGTTACCACCCCTGATTAGGAGTCGGCCTTCGATGTTTTGCTTCCGGATTAGATCCAAGAGCCGCTTCCATAGCAAGAAGTCTCGATAACCAAGGATTTGATAATATTTGGACATTCGCAATACCGTCGACAGGCCTTTCCGACCACTTAGAAGAACGACAACAACAGTTACAACCAATTTCAAGTACGACGACAAGAAGCCTCACCACCACCTCCAAGACCGCTCACGGCAACATCCCAAGAACTATAAATAATGCCTTAACTTTCCAATTTCTTCTGTGTTAACTCGTCGGATTTTCCTCATTCATTTTAGTATACAAGAAAAACGTTTTTCAAAGAGATGTACTGCAATTTATTCTTTTAATCCTTCCAATCTATATTTCTTTTTACCAGCTAATAGCTAATAGAGCTGCGTAATTCTTCCTATATTGTATAATTTTACTTCTATTCTATCCAACATCTATACTTTTATAAAAATTACAAAACAGTAAACCGCAAAACTCTATAAAAAAACATATGTTCTAAACCCTTTAATTTTACTATTCTTTTGTTAATTGTATGCAGCCGAGCGACGACAACACCTACCCGAACTCGCTACAAAGCCTTACTAGTCTTCCTGAAAGAGACTTCTTCCGAGAGCACCCCCTTTCTACTGCCCAGCACATCCTTCCCAAACCTGGAATCGTGGACGGAGACGCATCATCTGTAGACTTGCCATCCCAAACCACACATGCGTATAAACATACTTTCTTCGTGTGGACTGTTGTTCAGATATTCGCTATGGGAATGTCATCCATCTTCTAGCATGTCAACATCTGATGATGCATACACGCTTTATATACCTGCGGATGCGTGTTGTTCTTATATTGTTAATATTCTTATAGAAATTACATATAAACTATACTATCTATCTACTTTTATTTAGAGAGGATTATGTATTGAGTATGCTTATTATATGATATTCAGTTTGTATTTATCAAATGCCTTGTCCTGTGGATAGATAGAATGTCCTTTTACTAGCTGTGTCTTGAGATGAAAGATGCGCGAGGTGCTGTTAATGCGTATTGCCTACTAAGAAAAATAAATTAAAGCTCGCTCTACAGATGTTGACACTTTTTGGCTTTTACCACCAGTGGTGTTGACTGCCAATACTACCCATTTCACAATACAGGAGTAATCGCTATTAGCCACTTCCTACTCCACAATCAACGCAAATCACTCCGCCGCCGACCTCTCCACCTGTGCGCAAACAACACATTGCCTACAACGTGAACGCACTGCCCCAATGGCGCAAACCCGCAATACCAAATACTGCCAAAAAAATAACCACCCACCAATGCTAATAATTTGGTAAAATACTATATTAGTCTTTTGAGAACAGCCGGGTTTCCAAATGGCAACCACAGGCTTTGGCTAGATGGACGCCATGGCGAGGTCTATGGGGCTTGTCCGTGTAATCTTAGACAGTGAACGTATTTGTGCCCAACAGATCACGCAGATCAGAGAGTCCGTCGGATTCAGCGGTGGTGTCTGCAGCACCATCCGCAGCACTGTCCGCAGCACTATCCACAGCACCATCCACAGAAAAGCCAGCAGAGTTTCCAGCATCAGCATCATCGCCTTTAGCTTGTGGCATGTAGCGCGCGTTACGACCATGAGTGTCGACAAAGCTTAGCAGCGCTGGAGTAACGACGTAGCCCAGCTTGCGCATCTCCTGCACGGCAACGTGTGCACGCGGATCGCGGACGCGGGCACAGCGACGCGCCAGTGCAGCGTAAGTGCGCCACGAAGGCAACATAGAGTGTGCCTTCATGGCCTCCAGATAGACAAACGCATCTTCATAATTGGGCTGCAATAGAGCCACCAGAACCATCTGCTCGTACGCTTCGCGCGGAGCAGTCAGTGCTTCGTCGTCCAGCAGTTGCGCCAGCACGCGCTCCGCCACAGTCTTGTTGCGTCGGTGTGTGCAGCCACGCAGTACTGATACGTACGATACCGCTGTGCGTTGGACTTGCAACCGCGTGAACCATGTACTCAGCCGTTGCTCTGCGGCTTCCACGTGTCCGCCAAGCGCCAGTCCTGCCACCAATGCGTCCAGAACGCATGCGTCAACAGCCTCTGTCGGTGCTGCAACCAGCGCATCAAAGGCCGCGTCTGCGTCTGCCTCCGCGTTTGCCGATGCGGCCACCGTGCGTGTCACCATACGCAGTGTGGAGGGGCCGCGCCCCATCCCGCCACGCCGCATTGCTGCTAGTGCTGCAAACGCCCGCGCCCACTGTCCGCGTCGTACCAGTGCTTCCAGTAGCGCCTCCAGATGTTGCTCGCGTAGCGCGTATCCATGACGCTGTAGGCGCTGTAGGATATTCGTCGCCAGCTCCACATCGCCACTGCGTGCCGCCACATCTAGCCCGCCCAGACAATCACCCTCTGTCAGCCGCGCCCCAGCTACCTCCGTTAGCTGCGTATAACTCGCCGTATAAGCTTCGTGATGCATGCGTCGCCCTGCCGCCCGCAACAGCGCTGCATATGTCTCTGGCGCAAACGCCATTCCGTCTGCAGTCCCTGCACGCAGCACCTCCAGCGCCAACCCCACCTCATCAATCGATGCCAGTCCCGCCACCAACTCCTGAATTCCTGCTCGTTGTATGCTCATCCCGCGCTTACGCACCTCCAAGTACACTGCGTATGCGTGCTCTGTCTGTCCAGTAGCTGCTAACCCCGCTATCAGGCCATTCTGCACCGCCTGCTCGTTTTCGCCCTCTAGTACACCTGCAGCCTCCATCTCTTCCTCAATTTCGTACACCACCCGCGTTGCAAACTCTGCACGCGCAGTCCGCAAGACCATTGCGTACTGCACTGCCGCTACCCTCAGACCAGCAGCCCGCATGTCGCGCAATACTGTGACGCTCTCCTGCATTCCTCTCACCTCACAGAATCCCTCGAGAAACGCTGCGTACTCGCCCGCCGTAATCTCCTTCCCTTGTTTCTTTTGCACACGCGCGTAAAGTGCACTCAATTCCTTAAGCGCCCCTGACCGCTGATGTGCTCTGCCCTGTATGACTTCCGCCCCCGCTCCTCGCTGTCGTTGGAGACGCTCTGCCTGTGCTGCTTCCTTTGAGCGCTGGATCCTGACATGTGCTCCCGGATCAACGATCTGCTGCACCTTCTCCTCCAGTGTCTGCCGTGATTGCCAATCCTCCACATCTCCACGCACTATAGGTGTTGCGTATCTTCTTGTGTGTGTTATGCTACCTCTGCACACTCTTGTTGCTGTTGTCTCGGTTGCATGCCGCAAGGACTGCCCCAAATGTCTAAACAGCTGCAATTTCATCATGTCTGCACCACCCCTGTTCTATGTCATGCGCTGGCAAGTAGCTAGTCTTATAAAAAAAATCAAGTATTGCCAATGTCGATTAGTCTCAGAGAGTCTGGCAAAGCGAAAACCCTTCTAAAATAATGTTTCTGCCCTACCGATCACATAATGCTCGCTGATCCGACAGCTTGCAAAAGTACTCCTTCAATCTGATCATCATCAAAATCTGATCAACGCAAGACTGTCTGTGTGGAACAGCAGCCACACTAGCTCCTGCTGTCATAAACGCATACCCAGTTACCGCATGATCTCTTTTCTTCGACTGCCGCTACACTTCTGCTGCCTTTGTTTTTTCTCTTACTTGTACACTCTGCTCCTATCCATCTACTAATATCGCTATGAGTTCGAAGACGCTGGTGCTTGTGGCTGCCGCCGCCGCAAAGAACAACGGCATCGGACTTAATGGAGACCTGCCCTGGCGTCTGCGCAAAGAGTTGGCTTACTTTACGCGCGTGACAAAGTTCATCTCCAAACCCAATGTCGCTAGCTGTCAGATACCTACCATGAACGCCTGTATACTTGGTCGCAAGTCGTGGGAGTCCATCCCACCGAGATATCGGCCCCTGGACGGTCGCTATAACATTGTGGTCACTCGCAACCGCCAGCTGTTGGATGCGGAGAACCCGCCTTTTTCTATTACTCAGCCCTCTATTCCTGCCGCCCTTGCTCACATTGATGAGCTCAATGCCTCTGCAGAGCATGTCCGCATTGATCGCGTATTTGTCGTTGGCGGTGCCTCCATCTACGAGGAAGCAATGCATATGCCTGACCGCCATATCCAGATCCTGCTGACAAAGGTCCACTTTGATGCCGCCGACAGCTGCGATGCCTTTTTCCCCAAGGTCGACCCGGATCGCTTCCGCCTGCAGCCCCATAGCCGTCTAGAGGAAGTTGTCGGCTTTGAGGTGCCCCATGCTCTGCAGTCTGAGGCTGGCATCGAATACGAGTTCCAGCTCTTCGAGAAATGGCCCATCCAGTCTACCTAGCTACTGCGCTTAATATGCATACATATCCCACCCTGATCAGTTAATCAGGCAGCGGTAATAACCTGGCTGTGGAAAAAAATTTTGCTCACTTTGGGCACATCGATTCAAAATTGTGTTTGGTCCCGTTTGCTAAAGCAAAAGATTCAGTGCATAACTCGCTCCCTGCTCTTGTCTCTGCTTAGTCTTGCAATATCCCCTTTGTTTTTGTTGCTACTAAAAAACTTTTTATTCTTCTCTGCTCCTTACTTTGGCGTGCCTGGTTAAACCAGACTGGACCTTTTTTTTCTACCCGACCTACTAGGAGAACAATACTATGAGTCTGACACACGTGCTGTACGAGTCTGCCTCAGGCTACGGCCTATTCGAGGTTCTCCAGGCAGAGAAGATTGGCGCGAAGCTTTCTGAAGTTCAGTCCGCTGTTTCCGACCTCGCAAAGTTTGGCAAATTCGTCAAAGCCAAATCCTTTGCTCCCTTCAAAAACGCAGCCGATGCGCTCGAGAATATTAACGATATCTCTGAGGGTATCTGCAGCGAAGGCCTGCAGGCTTTTCTGCAGCTTAATTTGCCAAAGGGTGGCAAGAGCACGCTGGGGGTTAGCGACCGCAATCTGGCAGGATCTATCAAGAGTGAGGCTAGTGTGCAATGCTCTACCGACGAACTGGCACAGGAGATGATTCGCGGTATTCGCTTGCATGCTGAACGCATGATTGCTCAGCTAAAGACTGGCGATCTTGCGAAGGCTCAGCTTGGCCTTGGCCACGCCTACTCGCGCGCTAAGGTCAAGTTCAATGTTAATCGCTCGGACAATATGATTATCCAGGCCATTGCGCTTCTGGACCAGCTGGACAAGGATCTGAACATCTTCTCTATGCGCGTGCGCGAGTGGTATGGCTGGCATTTCCCTGAGCTGGCCAAGATTATTTCTGACCATTACAAGTATGCTCGTCTGACCAAGGCTATTCGGAACAAGGGTTCTCTGGGTGATGACAGTATCGATATGCTTACTGACATTACCGAGGATGCATCGGTTGCACAGCAGATTGTAGATGCTGCCCGGGCATCTATGGGCACGGATATCTCTGACATCGATCTCCTGAATATTGAGAGCTTTGCATCGCGTGTCATCTCTCTGTCCGAGTACCGCAAGTCGCTTTATGACTATCTGCTTAGCAAGATGAGCGTGGTTGCACCGAATCTGGCTGCTCTGATTGGCGATGTCGTTGGTGCTCGTTTGATTGCTCATGCCGGCTCGCTGACTAACCTAAGCAAATACCCCGCGTCTACCGTCCAGATCCTTGGCGCTGAGAAGGCCCTGTTCCGTGCTCTCAAGACCCGTGGCAATACTCCCAAATATGGTTTGATCTACAACTCCTCCTTCATTGGCCGCGCTGGCTCGAAGAACAAGGGTCGCATTTCGCGTTTCCTCGCCAACAAAGCCACTATTGCTTCGCGCATTGATTGCTTTGCTGATTCTCCCAACAGTGTATTTGGAGAGGCTCTGAAGCAGCAGGTCGAAGACCGCTTGAGTTTTTATGAGACTGGTGCCCAGCCTTCGAAGAACAGTGATACAATGGACAGTGTTCTGAAGGCGCTAGCAGACGCTGGCATTGAGGACAACATGGATATCGATGATGGCCCAAAGTCCCCAAAGAGGCGCACTGCCAACCCGGATGCTATGGAGGAGGATGTTGCGTCGCCCAAGAAGCAGAAGAAGGCTAAAAAGGAGAAGAAGGAAAAAGACACGCCTTCCAAGAAGGAGAAGAAGGAAAAATCTGCAAAGAAAGAGAAGAAGAAGTCAAAGTAAACTCCATTTAACCTTTTTCTATAATTTTTTAACTTGTTTCATTGCTTTTCGATCCAACAACTATCATTTGAATATGCGAAAGAATTCAATATGCAGTAGTATTAAGAGCTAGTATGGCGACCTTATTGTTGCACAGTGGTTTAGATGTTCGATTAGTGCTTTGAGGAATTTTTCTTCTTTCGATATTGTTGAGCCATCAGCAATTACACACAAATGGCGCCTGGCGCGTGTAATTGCGACATTGATCCGGCGATAGTCATTGAGAAAACCAACCGACTCCTTCGAATTGGAGCGGACCATGGATAGAACGACAGCCTCCTTCTCGCATCCTTGAAACCCATCAATCGAGTGAACTTCAACATCAGTATCCTCGCACATGCTCTGCAATAGATTGACCTGGCCATTGTACGGCGATACTAAGGCAATGTCCTCTGCACAAACCCCAGCAGCAATAAGCCGATTAATATGGCGTACTGCTAGTTCAGCCTCTCCTTTGTTGAACATGCTTTTACCAATTTTGTCACCACTGGCTAGCTTGCCTTTCATTCCTTTCGCACGCCGTCCAAAACTCTCCTGTATCTTAGCACCGCTTGTGTCTATGTAGACCAATGACGAACGTGTATCCAGTGTATCCTCAACACCTGAAAGATCACATAGCAAACGAGATCTCACATCCACGCTTGCAACAAGTTGACCACCATATATGTTATCTGACGATACCCGCATAATATTATTGCTCATGCGATACTGGATCGTAAGCATACGACATGCAGCCTCTTTACGCATCATTCGCACGCGCATAAATAATGAAGGAACAAAGATATTGTTGTCGGCAGCACTGGAATCTTGCATAGCCTCTCGCGCCTTCACTTCCAGTCGTAGGTTTTCTTGATTTAGTAAAGTCGGAGGCAGTTGATGGTGGTCACCAGCAAGTATTAGCTTTGGCGCCCTGATAGCTGCGATCCAGCACTCAGCCTCCAATGCTTGTGCACATTCATCAATAATAACTACATCGAACTCCATGCCGCATTCATTTACTCTCTTATCGCCTGAACCACATAGAGTAGCTAGAACGACAGGCATTGGCAAATGTGAATTAAATACACGCTTTCCATCAATGATCCGCTGCCTTGCAATATTAAAATGTTCCTTTCCATACTTTAAGACAGCCGCACTAATTCTGGCAGGATGACCCATTCTAATAAACAGAACATCTTTATCGACCAGCTTTTCCGCAATATTGTCAACCGACACGTTTGATGGTCCGCACACCATCACCTTCTTGCCACGCTTAACAAGCTGCTGTATAATCTCCACCACCGTAGAAGTCTTTCCAGTTCCCGGCGGCCCATGAATTAGTGCGATATCCATTGCAGTTACGGCAAGATCGACGGCCTTCTTTTGACTATCATTTAGTTGAAAGTTGTAATAGCTGTCGCAAGGATATCCTTCAAATCGAGGCGGAGCGTCGTCAAATAGAACCTGGTATAGATATGACTGCATGATATCATTGTGTGACAGTCTGTTAAGTGCTGCAAACATTCGCGTAAACATTATATCGTTTGTAATCAGCTTGATAGTATAACCACCACCCCAAGCAATAGTATAACAACCAGCTAGAGAAACAACAATCTCGCTGGTACGGATCTTTACAACAAAACCAGATATAAGATTTTCTGCACCTCCGCCGTTGTGCGAAGAAGACAACTTTCCGCCTGGCTTCAAATTTTCAAGACTGATCAGGCTCCCGGAGCGCAACAAACTTTTAGGTAACTTTGCTTTGGGGTTCGGCAGCCTGAGCGTCACTCGAGTAATCTCATCCCGTATATCCACGTCACAAATGCAAAGATCCGCAACTGCGTATCCTTTAGCTTCAAGGACATGTATATTCTTGGTTGAAAGTACTTTTTGGAGCTTGATAGATTCCTCTTGCTCTTTCAAAATCAGCTTTACAGTACTTGCCACAAGCTCGTCATTTCTACGCTCCATCCTATAGAAAAACCTAGAGTAAATATTTGCAAGCCTTCCTGTCTGTTTTAATAGTCTAGTAAATGACATGTTCAGACAACATATTTTTATGCGCACTTGTCTTTATTATATAGCTGAAGCTTGTGTTAAATAAGTTCATGGTTTTCTTTGACAAATCATGCAGGCTGACATCTATTCTTATCAAAGTAGCTAGAGTTATAGATAGCATCAAATTGTTTTTCTGGCGCTGGTTATCGTGCAAGAAAAAAAAACACATTGCAGGATGCATATATATACTTTGGCATATAGTTGAAACAAACCAAACAAAGCTACTTTCTTCGCTTCATCTCAGGCTCGTCAGCCATTCCTGTGTCATCAAAGAGAGGCTTATCTTGGGTGTCCTTATACGACGGCGAAATAAACACAGGATCAGACTCTGCAACAGCAGCATATCTGAGCAAGGCCTCCCGTGGATCATCATCGCGGACAGTGTCCTTCATGATGGATTTCATGATGTGTTGGGTCTCGTTGACTCCTATCACACCTCCCTTTCCGTGCCCATTGGTAGGAATCTTGGGCTTCTGTGATATTATTGGGTCCTCGCGGGCCTTGTCGCGGCGACGCTTTGCCATCATTGGCTTCTCTTCACGGAAAAGGGGCAGCGCATGCGGTGTGATTATCTGACCAACAGAACTGGACTCTGATGTTTGGCGGGGTTGGAGCCGCTTGTCGATGCAGAGCTTGGCGCCGCGGGTACTGGTCGCGTCATACATAACCGCAATTGTGCCTGTTGTAAGGCCTGCAGCAATCTGATTAAGACGTGAATGCCATGTGATGCTTAGTACATCTCCTGGCAGTGGTATATTTATCCGATGCTGCTCGGTAAGATTAGTAGGATCCAACACAGCTATTGACGCATTGTGCGAAGGCGTGCTTCCAGCGCTGGCAGCGCCAACCAGAAGATGCTTACCTTCTGAATCAAAAGCCAAATTAGCTTCAGGGCCAGCAGAAGGCAAGCAGTCTTTGGTAGCCAGTGGTGTCGCCATCTTGCGAACGTCCCAAAGCTTCACGGTATCATCGCCACCGCGGGTTACTAGATGATTGACATTACCGGGCACAAACTCAACCGCAGAGGTCTCGGTGTCCGGAAGATGCGCATTTGCCGTGTGCTGTGTCGGTCGTATAAATGGGCCAGAGCTAGGCCACAGAGATAAACCACCATCATCCTGGGCCGAGGCAATAGTCCGTCCATCCACAGAGTATGTACATGCGGTGACTGCCACGCGTCTTCCGCGCGTTTTTGTCTTGGCAACAATCACCTGTAGCTGAGCCTGTGGCCTTTCACAATCCCAAATGCGTAGAGTAGAGTCAGCACCAGCTGTGACAAATTTCGCACCATCAGGATACCAATCTACCGAAGTCAATGCAGCAACATGACCAGTTGTCCTTCGCATATCCATCACATACATATCGCCGCGCTTAAACTCAGAGACTGACCGACCATCTGGCATAAACAACTTTGGTCGTGGATCACCCGTCGCACACAGAAGCAAGTCACCAGTGCTGTTATATTTTAGTGCATGTATCTGTTGTCCTTCAAATGGTACTACTGTTCGATATGACTGGAACGAGCGATCCATGGTTGGGAAAGACCAAAGCATCATATTTGCACCGTGTTCGCCACTGACTAGTTCGTCCCCTGACGGATCCCATGCAATTACTGAGACTGCCTTCTTGTGCCCTTTCATAGCAATGTGATAATTGACTGGGACTCCTATTGTTGCAGCATCGTTAGTTGTATCCTCTTTGTCGACATATTCTAATGTGGATTGTTTATCGCCATCATTGGTATTATTAATTGATATTGCATCTACTGGCGTGCTAGTCTCAGATACGTTATAATCGATTTTATCTCTAGTGTCCTTCTTTGCGGTGATCGCGCTACACCGAGCCGTATCAACTTTGTTATCTGTGTAGCCAGGGATTGCACCCTTCTTATTCTTCTTTTTCCCAAAACCTTTGGGAATATATTTGTTGAGTTCGTCACTCAACGCCATATTGGTGGTGGCTATTTCTATATCCTGTTAATATAAATGCTATTCAGGGTAATGATATTTTTAAAAGGATAATAATAATGCTCAAGAACTGAAAGACATTTGGTTGCAGAAAGTACATTTTGATATTTGTACTTTAACTTAAATATGTGTTGTCTATGGGTATTCACATGCCCTTGCAACAGGCATTTTGCTCGTCTTATTTTTAAAAGGCTTATAGCGCTTTAGGAATCCTTTAAATATAAATGCGCGGTAACCATTAGACCATCAGATATTCAATAGAAATCAAAACATAGAGAAAAAGACTAGCAAACAAAAATAGTCGGCATTCCATAAAGCAAGGGGATACTTTATGTGACTTAAAGCCTGGCATTGTCCTCAGTCTGGACGATCGAGTCGTAACAGAGAGTGGTAAGGAAGTCATCGTAGCGATTGCCAGTCATTTGAGAGCCCATAAACTTGACAGCAAGATCCAGAGTAGGATAACTCTTACGATCAAGCTTGGCAGCTTCCTCCTTGAGGATTTTGGCAGCAAGCTCTGGAGTAATGATAGTGCCATCAGCAGTGCGAGAAGCGTGGCGAACCCATTGGTAGAGCTGAGAGCGTGAGATCTCGGCAGTAGCGGCATCCTCCATCAGATTGTGGATGGGAACACAACCGCTGCCGTTAAGCCAATTGGCCATGTAGATCAAACCAACAGAAATATTGTCACGCAGACCAGTCTCTGTGATCTTGCCGCCTACAATATTAGTGTTGAGCAGATCGGAAGCCGTAACAACCACTTCCTCGCGACGTACGTGGAACTGGTTGGGAGACGGCATGTTCTTATCAAATTCCTCTAGCGCAATGGTAACCAAGGCAGGATGAGCGACCCAAGTACCATCATGACCCGCCAGCACCTCACGCAGTTTATCAGAGCGCACCTTATCGATTGCAGCCTGATTGGCTTCGGGATCGTTCTTAATTGGAATCTGAGCAGCCATTCCTCCCATAGCATGCACGCCGCGCAAATGGCAAGTCTTGATCAGAAGACGCACATAGGCGTCCATGAACGGCGAAGTCATGGTAACATCCGAGCGGTTAGGAAGAATGTAACGCGGGTCATGGCGGAACTTTTTGATAACAGAGAAGATGTAATCCCACCGTCCACAATTGAGACCCGAGGAGTGATCACGCAGCTCGTAGATAATTTCATCCATCTGGAACGCAGCCACGATAGTTTCAATGAGAACAGTCCCACGAATTGTTCCGCGTGGAACACCAACTTCATCCTGGGCGACATTGAATATATCGTTCCACAGACGAGCCTCTAGGCAACTTTCCATTTTGGGTAGGTAAAAGTACGGGCCGAATCCTGCCGCCAGTGCCGCTTTGGCATTGTGGAAGAAGTACAGTGCAAAGTCAAAGATGGATGCCGAGCAGCGCTCGCCATCAATCAGAATGTGTGCCTCTTCCATATGCCAGCCACGGGGACTACAGGTGGAATACCGCACAAATAAGCATCAAGCGATAACAAAAAAAGCAAAGAGGGTGTTAGCAGCCACGGAGGTATCACTGTTAGTGGGACAAAACAGGGATTCTCGATAAGAGAGCCTTGTGTTCACAGGGGCTATCACGTGCGTTATCCTTTTGAATACATGTGACTCGCCGAATTAGGCACACAAGGGACAGAAGGCGCATGTGAAAAAAGCTTACCGGACAATCAGCGTGGCGATTTTGCCGTCTGTGCGCAGCTTATACACCTTGCCCTGAGCGTTGGCGAAAGTGATGGTGCGGCGAACGGCGTCGCGCATGTTGAGCTGTCCGTCAATGAGGTTGTACCAAGTCGGTGAGCTCGAGTCCTCAAAGTCCGCCATGAACGTGCGCGCCCCTGAGTTGAGTGCATTGATTACCATCTTGCGGTCAACAGGACCAGTGATCTCAACGCGACGATCGACCAGCCCTGGCGCAGGCCGTGCTGCGCGCCAAGTTAGGTCTTTGCGGATGTGCGCTGTCTCTGGCAGAAAATCTAGTGAAGCGCCTGCCTGGATCTCGCGGTACCGTTGCTCGCGAGCCTTGAGTAGCTGCTTGCGCGTGGGATTGAACAAACGATGCAGCTTGGCAACAAACGCTAACGCCTCGGGTGTGAGGATCTCAGCATGCTTGTCAATGACTTTGCCAAGCACTTGCACTCCAGATACCTTTGACTGGAACATGATTTTTTTTTGATAGAGAAAGGAAAAATGTAAAGTAGTGTGTGTTCTGATCGCACAAGGTGTAAACTCGTCAAGAAAACGTTTAAAGGGAACGTATTACAGTGGCAGCGGTAGTTTGTTTTATATCAAAAACGAGCTCAAAGAATGATGTCAACTGTCTGTTGCTGGCGCTGATGCGGAGAATTTTGTGTGTCCGTCGTCCGTGCGCTCTCCCGTTTTATGCTCTTCAAAGAGAGGGGAATTCTTTTATCCAGCCTTTGAAGCTCACGAGGGAGCCTATCTGTCTTCCACCGGGCTGCAAAGATAAGGAAAAATATAATTTGCAAAAAAATTAGCCTGTAGAAAAGATTACTTTGGCGGGATTAGGTGTGGTAGGGCTTGTGCTATTCGGGAGATACGTTGGTGCTGGCAGCAGAGTAGGAAGCAGCCAATAGCGATTATCCCTGTCTTGCGACATGAATAGCAGAGGCAGTCAACAGCACTGGCAATGAAAGCCAAGGAGCAGCAACATCTGTGGGGCCGGATTTAGTTTATTTTACTTGGCAAGCAATACTGTTTAACGAGTCCATATGTCTCTGTCGTCTCAAGGCACAGCCAGCAAAAGACAGTCTAATCATTCACAGGACAAGACATCCGACAAACCGAATAACACGTAATAAGCATACATACTACATGCACCTCTCTGTTTCAACCGCAAGAGTAACCACACAACATATATTGTGACACAACAAAGATACTAACGTGTAATGCATTTTCAGACATTTCCCTTTTATCCACTACCGCCACTAAAACCACACCGCCACTGAAAAATAATATATTAAAAGCGCTAAAACTTTTGAATAGCGACAGGTGGCCGTCGACCACCAGTAGATTTTCTAGCGCGCTGAATAGGCCGTTTCTGCGATCCAGAAATATCGAGGTTTCTAACACGACTAGTAGTTTCAGACACTGGCGTAGGTGGTAATGCGCCATGAGAGCGTTTCGCGTTCTCTGGTGGCGACTTCGATGATGACACAAGAACACTTGATATTTGTCGACGAGAACGATTCAATGACCCATTAAGGTGCTTACTGGCCTGGACACGCTTTGCCACAGCAATTTTATCGACTGGTTTACGCACAGGTTTGGATTTCTTTACTCGTGCAGCGACTACCTTTTTTATTAATTCCACATTGACACTCTGTTCCAAATAAGAACTGGCGCCTGCGCGCTCAACGTACCCACGCCAATAGGATGCTAGTAACTGGTCGGTGTCTTCAAGACTATCGCCTGTTTCCCATGTTTGCTGTTGGTCGTTGGCCCACTGTACTAGATACTCGCATTTGCGTGTGGCTGTAATACGGTGTAATAGTATCAGGTCTACCTCTTCCCGAGAGTCTGCCATGTTTACCGAAAAAGGTCGTCAACTTGTAGCTTTAAAGAAGCAGGGAAAGAAAGCTAAAATAAAAAAAAACAAACAAGTTAAAAAAGCCATAAACTGGTAACACGTCAACTGTCCCTGTCCTTTCACTTTTTTTTTTTTGGTGCAGGCCTGATCGAGCTGACACGCTTAATCCATTTTCTGCGAATCGATTGTTCTGCGTTTGAAACAACATGGGAAGCACACCAACGATGCCACGTCCGACAGCACGCGAGGACCCGGCCAGCAGCAACAGTTATGCTGCTGAAAACGATGAGGACGAGTGGGACAAGCGCATTCATCGCACCGGCTGCTTCAAAGAGAATGAACGCGTGCTTATCTGCCATGCTGACACTGGCGACTGGCGCAAGTGCGTGCGCGAAATAGCTGCTTTCAAGCAGTGTATGAAGGAGCATGGGCAGCTCAACTAGATCATGATCCTCGCTGGTCAGATCACGTTGAAAAAATTTTCTCCACCACTCCCCAAGCTGGGTATAAAAAAACACCAAGGGATGCTCTGCTCCTAACAGGCTCTTGTTTCTTTAGGAATACCTTTCTGGAAGAACCGCTTTTGTATATATTTTATGTATATCCCAATTATCGAAGCCTCACACACAGAGTAGTTTGTTTCTACGCATGTCTATCTCACACTTGGGCTTTGGGGAAAGTCCCCGGACACAGGGCAGAAAGTGCCGCCTGTAATTAGGTATTGACACCCAGTAATAATTGTCAACTGTACGCAGGAAGTTTAGAGAAGTAGGATACTAAGGAGAATTGTTGCATAACTATTAGTTGTACTCTTCCGTCGCATTTTTTGCGGGAATTTTTCTGCTAAGACACTGGAGATTAGAGAAATGGACTGGCAACAGCCTTTTTCTTCTTCTCTCCAGAAGAGCTTCTGTGGGGAGCGATTGGTAGGCACATTTTCTCTATCTTGTTTTCTCTTTCTTTCTGTTGCTGTTGATACAAGGGTGTCTGTTCGTCATAGCACAGTTATGCGGTTGGCCGTCTTTGTCTTCTCTGTAAGGAGCTTACTTTGACGGTTACCTCAACGGGGCTCACTTCTCCAGGTATTCCTCCACATCTATTTTTAATCTATGTGTTTGCAAGCGACTGGCTTTCGGACATGGCTGAGTGAAAAGAAGAACTTGACTTGCAAATGATGTTTAAAGAATTTCTTCACCGGATCTTTCTAAATCATGACCGACAACTTCTTTACGGTATTTTATTACTGATGCTATCAAGCTTCTCTTCTCTCTCCCATTGTCAGCCTCAACTGAATATCTGCCATTCTACTTAAGGAGAAAATGTCAAAGCGTGCTATCTTTATATCTGAAAAGAAAAGAACTGAGAAAAACAATGTCTGAAAGAGCAAAAGGACTAGTGCATTAAGCCAGAGCCAACACTATTCAGGCTCTGGCATGCAGTTTCTAGTACTAGCAAGAGTGAAACGTGGGATACAGTTTTTTTACCTAGTTTGGAGCTGAGCTCTTCTGTGGTGGCTGGTATGGTGGTGGTGGTGGTTGTTGCTGTTGGTATGAAGAGCTCTCTGCCTGCTGTGCAGGTGTTGAAGGCGACCCCTGGTTGTGACTGATGATTACTACATGGTGCTGGTTGTTGCGCTGGGGCTCATCGTCGTCAATAAGCATCTCGTACTCGTCCACAGGATACTTGCATATAAGATACCAGGCATGAATAAGTCCAGGCAGATACCCAAGTGCTGTCAAACCGCAGTTTATGAGGAAATCTGCCCCACACCCACGTCGCAGAAAAGCTCCAAACGGTGGGAATATTATGCTGAGTATTACCAGCAACAAGTCCGGACACGAACACATTTATGTAAGATTCAGGCGTAACTGTAAGAAAATAAAAGAAGGGTCTTGTTAATACAAGCTGAGAATAAAGAAGTATCGTTTTCAGACTAACTGGTTTAGAAAGGAAAAGCTAAAAAAAAGCGAAGAGTTGGTTGCCAAGAAAAACGCTGGACTTTTGCCCTCATCCAAAAACTCCATGCATTCCACGTGCTTGGCCGTTCTTTTTCTTTAGCCCATGCGACTGTTGATCGTCTTTGATCAGAATCCCCCAAAAAAGTAATTTTTGGAAATTTACGCTTCAATTCTGTAGCCTCTTAAAAATCGATAAAAAAAACGAGAAACGTCTCTTCTTATCTACCACTTTACAAATATAGGCCTTTCTGTGTGTTCTAAATTAACTGAATGTAAAACTGAGCGCTTGGACATTTCTCGCAGTAGTATTGGAAGCATGAACAACAGTCGCAATACTTCGCAACACCCGTCAGAGCGACGGCGAGCCGGGTATCTCGGCTCAACAATGGACTCTCAATTATCTACAATGTCATCGCTTGACCAAGGTGGGATAACTGGGTTTAATGGCTTGGTCTTTGGCTCTGGTGGCACGGATCTCGGCGGCACCAACGCAGGCTCACCAGCCGCAGATATCCACGAATCGCCCTTTGTCCATCCACATCCAACACTGCACCAGCGTCCTGTGGGACACAGCACCCAAATTTCCGAACATATTAACGCTTTGCAGCGAGAGAACCTGCAGCTCAGACGTGCAAATCAGGCGCTGGTAGTTTCCAGTGATGCACGGCGTCACGCGGCAATTAAATTGCTAGGTGAGGTTGCTGCTCCCGACAATGAGCAAGTGTCCGACGACCACCACCCTGATGTCCGACGCAAACAGCTCACCCGGCTTCTGTTAGCTCTGCTGGACCCTGATGCTTCTCCAAGCCTGGAGCCCGAGCTGCAGCTTGCAGAAATAAAGGATGGTGTTGATATGTCGCCCCAACAGCAGCACTACCACCAGCAGTCTGCAGCAGTATCCTCACCACCTTTCCTAGCGTCGGCTGCACGTGGAACTAAACCAAAGACACCAGCTGTATTAGATATCCTGGCACGGCCATCGCGGCCAGTGTCGCGAGCTGCCGGCAGCTCTCGTCCTGGGAATGGCGATTGGGACTCTGAAGCGCTACGAGAGGTCTCAAGCCGTGGCAGACTTGCTCGGAACAAATCCAGTGGAGACAGATACGCCGCCGAATCTCGCAAGGCAATTGGCTCCCACAGTTCATATGGCTATGATCGTCGGTGGACTTCTTCAAATCAGCTTGGACAGCAACAACGGCGAAGTTCGCTGATATCAGCGCACTCTGGACGCTCCAACTACAGCCTGAAAAATGATAGCCTTAGTAAGCAACATCAGTCTGAAGGACTGGAAAAGCCTTACGATGAGGACCTAGAAAAACGCAACTATGATGTACCTGGCTACAGACGATCGCCACACAATGACAAAGTTGGCTTACTTGCTACTACTCTGCTAGACTCTGATAAATCACATTTTACGCAGAACGCGGATACGCGTTTTGTCTTATACTCCCCATCGACTGGAATATTTCAGGCGCCTACGCTTGATACGCTACGCAGTGGTAAAATGTCACTCGCTGATATAATTGAAGCCTCTATCCGGTCTGTCACTCTTGATCAACTGCGGAAAGACCGCATTGCCGAGAATGAGATAATAGCCTTTGGTCAGAGCACAGATCGCCTTGCAGAGGCACGCTCAGATCATAGTGGAAGCGATGGCGATGATGGGTTACTAATGATGCCTCATGAATCCAAGCGCCAACCGCAACAGCAGCCTCCTAATCCGCCATCTCCGCCGCCATCAATGCCATACAATGGTAATGGGTGCTTCTGGCTCGATATTACTGATCCTACTCCTGAGGAGATGGCATCACTGGCGCGGGTATTTGGTATCCATCCGCTAACTGTTGAGGATATAATGTCTGAAGACGAGGGTCGTGACAAATTTGAGACATTTGCTGGCTATAACTTCTTGGTCTATCGTACGATTGACTATGGCGAGGATGCACAGTCTAACTATGAGTTTAATCGTGGTACGGAAGGTATTGCTACTGCCAGTTTTTCGATTGTCTTGAAACAGACCTGCGTGCTTACCTTCCACCGCGCGCGAGAGCTCAGCCATCTACCCAACGTAATCTCCAGAC
This sequence comes from Coemansia sp. RSA 988, assembly GCA_027577275.1. NCBI lineage: Eukaryota > Fungi > Kickxellomycota > Kickxellomycetes > Kickxellales > Kickxellaceae > Coemansia > Coemansia sp. RSA 988. Next base: position 47,035 of record JANBQQ010000061.1, on the reverse strand, counting down.
TTCGTGATCTGATGCCACCAGAAGACGTTGCTCAGAATATTGTGCTGCCTGTAGTTACTCCCGCATATATTGCTTATGCTCTGATTGATGATATTACCGATACACTTGCGCCTGAAATGCGCAGTATTGAGCTTGAGGTTGACGCGGCTGATGAGCTTGTGCTTATCCTGTCAACTAACGAGCAGGCAGATATGCTTCGACGCATTGGCTCGGCACGTCGCAAGATTCTGACGCTGTGGCGTCTTCTGCAGGGTAAACCAGATGTTATTCGTGCTTTTTCAAAGCTGATGGAGCGTCAAGCATTGGTTGACGAGCTGGTACGCAACGAACTCGAGGATTCTGAACCTATACGACGTACTCTCGATCATCAGTCCTATGATAATCACCATTTATACCAGTCTGTGGATGCTCCGCAACGTCCATCTCCCTCGTCATCTGTAGTTGGCGGACTATCGGGTGCAATCCGACGTAATACCAATTCGTCGGCGGCGATTACGCAGCTGGCTACGACGGGTGCCAGACGCAAGGGCGCATCTCTTTGGCCAGCATACATTACAGGCAGTCTTGTGAAGGACAAGCAATCGCCGTCGACACGTCCAAGCACGGTGGACTTGGCTGCACCTGTGCGTTCGGATTTTGAGGGGCTGGTGACTGCCGATGAGATTGCTCACTATCTGTCTGATGTGTACGATCATCTGGTATCGCTGGTTGGTTCTTCGTCGCACTGTGACATGGTGCTGTCGCGAGCACACTCGAACTACCTGGCTAGACTCTCATTGGGCCTTGGCGAATCCACAGTTGAGACGAATTTGTTTGCAAGCCGCTGGACCGTCATTGGATCGATCCTGATTCCACTGAATATAATCACTGGTCTTTGGGGCATGAATGTCAAAGTCCCTGGCCAGGATCGCGATGACCTGCTTAATTTTTTCCTTATCCTGGCAGGATGTCTCGTATTTGTACTTCTTGTCGTGAGCTGGGCGCGATACAAGAAAGTTTTCTAATTTCTTATTACATAGACTATGCGCCTGTTTCTTTTCTTTAGCGTTCAACAATACCTTGGTAATTTATTCTAGTAACATCAATAGAAATTCTTCACAGTATAAAAAATATATGTTTAGGGTGTGTGTCATACTGGTTTGCGTTTGTGTCTTTGGTTTATTGCTGCTCCTCTCTCGCGGGACCAGGCGAGTTGTTGCGAATAAACAACAGCAGTATTCAAGCGCTAGAAATTGCTGTAAAATTGACTAGCATTTGTCGGATATCGCGCATTCACGCATTTTACCTAGCGTACTTAGTGGTGGGTCAATCAAAAAAAGCGAACACTGCCAACCTTTTTAATCCACAGATTTGTTTGAGAGTGAAATATTCTTGACTTTTTTTTATAGTTTAACTTTAACAGGGGGGACAAGGATTATCGATGAATATATTAAAATAGGTGCTAAAAAATGCTAAAGTTAAAATAATAGGAGCGTGTAAATGAACAAGGTAAAAAAAGACAGCCATAGTGGAGTTGATGGAAGCAGATGTGTTACGGCAGTGTATTTTGGGTGAGTGACTTACTTGTCGTCTGGCATGTTCACCCAAGGCGACACAAACGAGAAACCCTGAAAGGCATCGCTATTTTGTTCTGCTGACATAGGAGTGCTGCGAATTGCAGCGTTCAGAGACTGCGGTGAAGAAACACCCATCCGTGGCTGCTGCTGCTGCTGCTTTTGGTGCTGGAAATAGGGACTCGAAAGACCAGACTGTACTGATGGTGTACTCAGAGGGGATGGGAATGCCATCAGTTGGGATTGCATTACCAGATCTGCCTGGCGCTCAGCCTCTGCAGCCTCTGCAATAATATCGACCTGGCCCTCGGATAGAATGGATTCTGGAATAGGCTCGTTGCGGAACTCTGGGTCAATGTTACTAAGGTCAAAGATTGAGCTGACCTTGGGCACAAACGGTGGGGCATACTCCTGGCGATAGATCTTCTTCCAATCAATGCCGTGGAAGAACACATGGCGCTTAATATTCTCAGTTCCAAACACGCCATGGCCCAGTCGTTTTTCCGGATCGCGTTCAAGGATCCGCGTAATAAAGTCCTGCGCCAATCTACCAATAGAGTTGGCGCCAGCAGTGCCACTGGTGCAACTGTCATTGTAAGTCCCACTAGCACGAAGAGGTGGTGGCAGCGATGCTGGAAAATGGAGCGGCTCATGTAGAATGCGTCTATACATTGTGTTGTTGTCCTGGTCGTAGAACGGCGGCAGTCCAGTCAGCATCTCATATAGAACCGCTCCCAGACAATACCAGTCGACCTCCTTGCCATATCGCTGTCGCAGCAGCACCTCTGGTGCCAAATACTCGGGTGTGCCACAGAATGTGCCTGTTTTGCCGCCCTCCTCGACCGAATACAGCGCCGAACCCTCTGTGCGCCAGACAACCGGTCCCACCTCCTTGGCCAGTCCAAAGTCAACGATCTTCACGTGGCCATCTGCGTCGAGTAGACAATTCTCTGGCTTCAGATCGCGGTATACAACACCCATACCATGCAGATACTCCAGTGCGCAGGTGATCTCTGCCGCATAGAAACGCGCCCGGTTTTCTGAAAAACGCCGCTCGCGCTGCAGATGGAAGAACAGCTCGCCTCCATTAACATAATCGAGACAGAAGAACAGTTTTTCCTTTGTCTGGAATGCACATTGCAGACCAACCAAGAACGGATGCTCAACAGTGCGCTCCAATACTTTGCGCTCGGACATGACGCGACGAATCTCATTTGGCCGTCCACGAAGTTTAGACTTTGAGATGACTTTTATAGCCATGACCTTTCCGGTGTCCTTGTACCTCGCAAGCATCACTTTGCCATAACTGCCCTTGCCAATAATACTCAATAGCTGGAAATCGTCCAGAGACACGCGACGCTGTCCAGCTGTCGCAAGATCAGATGTGACAGCAGGATCATCAACGACCTGCATAGTTGGCGGTATCTCGCTGCGCTGCGAATCGGTCGCGAGAGCGCTCATAAGAGTGTTGACAGTTCCCTTGACATGGGCACCAGGCATCTTGCGTTGCTGGTGAAACAACTGCGCCTGCTGAACATCGCGAACTTTAGGCGAGGCAGCCACATCCGGCTTCTGCTTGGCAGAATGCATCTCGACATCGACATCGCCGTAGTTGCTCGCACCAGGAATGTTCCAAGACATTGCCTTCTCAAGAGCAGGCGGTGGCGGCGGTGGACGCCGCTTTGCAGCTGCAGCAACCAGCGTGTCGTGGTCAGCCAGTATGCCTAGACCCATTGTCTGCGGATTCTCGTAGTCAGAGTCATGGAACTCGTTCTCCTCGGATACCACAGTGCTCTTGGGCTCAGGCCCCTGTTCAGTTGGATAGGCGTGGATGTTGTTGACGTATTGGACGTTTGAGCGCAGCCCGTATTTTTTGCGCATGGTCAGCGGCTCCATGTTCGGGCGCTTTTCGGCGCTCAGATAGAGTAGCGAGTCTGAAGTTTTGCGTAGAACTGGAGATGCGGCGCCAGTCTCGACACAGCCACGCTCGCTAATGCCAAGAGTACCAACAAAGGGAGCCTTTCCACGGACCTCACTTCCTAAGCTCGAGTGGTTGTTCGGGCGCGGCGGCACAGCTGGCAGGTCAGACGTAGCGGCCAAGTTCGAGGACGAGCGCTCTGTCTCGCGCGCAGGCACGGACACTGTCTGGACGTCGGCGATCGGGGGTAGCCTCGGACCAGAGGCCGGCGGCGTAGCCATCTGCGCGGCATAGGCAGATTCCTTTAGCGCCGGCATCGAGACACGACCCATTGGATCGCGCGGCGCCAAAGATGGAACAGCCGCGTGGGCTGACGGCCAGTCGCCAGCCAGCGGCATGCGGGAGGCGGTGCCCGGAGCATCAGCGTCGGGCGCAGGTGAAAGGATACCTGGTGGGGGCGCGTTCTCGCGCAAAAAGCGCTGGATCTCATCGCAAGGACAGACGTCGGTATCCGCAGTGACTACACGCAGAAAGGCGTTGAGGCGGTCGGTCCATTGCGCGGCAACTTCGACAGACGGCGACTGGACAAAGCGCTTGCTAGGGAACAGCTCGGCCCACTTGGATGCGTGCTGCGGGAAGCGGCGCTTAAGAACGGCGCAGAGCTCGTGGAACTCGCTGTAGCGGCGGATGGCCCACCACTGGCCGTCACGGCCCGAGACCAGAATGCGGTAGACGACGTGTCTCTTGCGTGCAGCGGTGACAACGCCGATCGCACGCAGGCCGGTGGAGCTGGCGCTCGGGCGCACAGAGTGCTCGCGCAACTCTACGCCGGTGATGACGGCGGCAAAGGCCTGGCTGCCCAGCTGCATGGCAGCCAACGTGCTGTCAATCGAATGACGCGCCAGCTCCGACGCAGTCGTGGCGATGGTGTTGGCCGACGACGCGGTCGTAGCAGTGCTGGCAGTGGAGTTTGCCGAGGCACGGCTGCTGCCGCCCGCGCGTAGCGAGTACCGCGACAGCCACGCGCCGATGGTGCTGTTGCCCGAGCGCTGTTGCGACACGACGTCGAGCGACGCGCGCGTAGCGGCAATGGACGGGTCGCTGGCAACCAGGGTCTGGTGCGCGTAGTATGGTGACGACAGCGTCGTATCCCCTGGCGGACTCTGAATATTGGGCTGCATAGGCGACATGGGCTTTGACAGCATGGGCACTATACCATCGATCTGCGGTGCATGCTGTTTTGAGCCTTTGCTAAGCAGATGGCGCAAGGCCGATGGGATTGCGCTCGAGCCGGTGGTCCTGGCATCCATAGCTGTGGCAATATGAGCGAGTGTCACCACTAGTGCGGGGGGGGGGGAGTAGGGAGAGGGGAGGAGTATGAAAGACGGGTATAGTGCGATTATCGCCGTACCACTCGACCAGGGGGGTCTCAGGCTTTGTTTACGCTTTTTGTGATGCTGCCAATTCGGACGCCAACAGTTGTCCCTGGATGATCTTGACAGCAGTATCCTCGCAAATGAGAAATGAAAAAGAAGAAATGACCCACCAAGGGATCCAGAGGGCGGAGAGCCAAATGATCCCGCTCCAACCAGTCACGCGCACAGCACCCTTTTTGGGCTACAAATAATGGTGTCTGGTCTGCAGGTGACCGAACAAGGTGCGTGTCGCGCTGTTCCTGATTTCCTGCACAGAAAAGGCGAGTGAGCTAATGTTCTCTTTTGTTCCTCCCACAGACGCACAACGCGCTTTGGAATGAGTTGCAAGTGTCGACGACGGATGTTTGAGAGCAATCGGAGAAGGCAAAAGGCAAGCTAGGCGAGACTAATAAACCGGGGGGGTTTGCAATCAAACAAAGAGATGATCCAGCAATGCGGATGGTTTTCTAGAGTTAGCAACAAGTAGCAGAAAATGAAAGCCAGAAGCGCACGCAGCAGAGACAGAGAAAGGGATTGGAAAACAGAGAGGAACACGAGAGAGATTGGTGAACAGAGAGGAGCACGAGAAGGAGTGCAACACAGGGAGGACGATCTGGAGTAGAAAAAGTGGGGCAATTAGACGTTTTGCTAGTGCAACGAAGATCAAGGGAGAGGGGGGAAGTTTTCCAGGAAGATCTCTGGAAGTGCAGCTGAAGGAAGGAGAAACTTTACAAGGAGCGCGTTAGACTGCAGGGCGCGCATGGTGGCCTTTTCCGGCTACAGAAGCAAATGCACCTGTAAACAGCGGCTCTCTGCCATGGCAAACAATTGGCTCAGGGCTTTTTGGATGGACACAGCAAACAGCTCCCTCTGACAGAGAAAGAACTCACTGCACTCTTCCCAAACCAATACTAACAGAGCCGCCCAAGCCAAAACTATGAAGGAGGGAAGGGCATTTTCCTGCTTGAGCATTGTTGGCTCGCACTATTGAGAGCTACAGCGAGGGAAAAGAGTCTATTGCCTTCTTTAATGTAGTGCCCAGGCAAAACAACCACAAACTTGTTCTTTGCCCACAGCAAAACGTCGCATTCCTCTTCTCCCCCCCCCCTCCACCATAGAAGCGCGAGTGGCTTTTGTTGTTGCGGCTCTCTTGGACGCATTGCTTTCCCCAGGTATTCTTTGCGCCCAACAACAGTGCCAGGCAAGCGAACGCAGAGAAAAAGGCCAAAGATGCGAGAATCACATTACAACCATATTGGAGGAGAAGCCTCAAAAGCCACATTGATTTTCTGGAAGCAATTCGACATCATACATCCCACATCCCACATCGCATCTTTTGTGAGGTAACATACGTATCATGTGCGTTTTCAATAAAAGAAATTTGTGCTCCGTTCTTCTGGACAGAACACACATTGCGACAATTTCTTGGCACTCTCCCCTTCAGCCTGCTTGGGCCATATTTGCCTGTTGTGCTTACCTCTTTGCAATTATCCGTGGACTACACACAGATGTCTTCTCGGGGACAGCGCGAAACCCGATGATCAAGAGAGTTGGGTTGGCAACAAATAATCACCAGCCCGCCACAAACAAATCTCTCAAAGAACGAGGTAGATAGAAAAGGCAGTGAATGCACTGGAGGATACAAACAATTGCCACAATTCTGATGAATAACAGAGCAATAGAAAGAAAATGAGAGGATCGTCTGTTTTTTGAAAACACATAACAAGAGAGAAAGAAGTGGCAGGCTTCTTCAAATCACAACAGATAAACCAGGCTATCAATGACTAACAAAATAGTAAAAATAAGTTTATTATTGCTTACAGGCTGTTTTTTTTTCCTTGCATATGATTTTTCGACTCAGTGGACAGGGGCGGTGGAGTGCAAAGAGAACAGGGGGGGGGATGTGTGGGCCACAACTCGGACATTGTTCACAGCTTAACGATTTGATGCAAGCACCCGTCATCTCTACCATCGCCTCGCACTGGTCTAATTATAGTATTTTTTTGTAAATTTATTAGCGTTGACGGTTGATTATTTTGGCAGAATTTGATATTGCGAGTTTGTGCCATTTGGGCAGTGCGATAGATGTTATAGCTCCTATGTAATTTCTATAAAAAATATACTAACAATACAAGAACAACATACATCTGTGAGTATATAAACCATGTATGTATTGCCAAATGTTGACATGCTAGAAGATGAACCCTATTCCAACAGCGAGCGCCAGCAAAACAGCCCGCACAAAGAAAGCATGTTTATACGCATGCATACATTGATGGATGCTAACATGTCAGCATACAGAGTAACCAGAATAGCATTTGTGGCCTTCCACGATTCCACACCTAACTACACTCTCCTTCACAGGAATACAGGCAACATTAGTTTAAGTTGAATGTGTTGTATTTTATTGCTATGACGATGCTATAAATTATCTACTCTATCTCTCTCATAACTACTGCTGATATGTTTCTTGGTCCATTTTTGTCTGCCAAAGCCAAGTATGCACAAACTTTGTCTCTCACGACACAAAGCACACGATCACACGCTGCCAAAAAAATTGCCTTGATCGACGCAAATAGTTTTTAAGAAAACTGTATAGTATCCGCCGAAATACACCATGGCATTAGCTAACTGGCGCTTCATTTCAAGGGAGCCTTTACCCAAAGCTTTGGTCCCACGAACTTTTCGATTGGCGCCTTACGTGCAGCACGCAAAAATACGCACACGTCCTCCCTCTCTTGCAAAACCATACAGACGCCATGCACCAAAGTCAACAGAAAGCATCACAATCCCAAGTTTTTTGCAATTCACAAGCTAATAGGTATAGTGCAAACAAGGCTGACGTGGATTTATTTTGAATCGTTGGCGATATCATCATGCAGATCCTCAATGGCGCCCTTTGCGCCCAGCACGCAAGCGTATGCACCAATAGCGGCGACGGCAATGCATATGATCCGAAAGAACCATGATACGCGACCCCAACCACGGAGACGCAAATAGCAGGCGACTGGTACAACACAAAGTAATAGCGAGGTGCTGAATGCACCAACAAGCGCCATTACATCGCCAAAGTAGGGAATCCCCAGAGCCACACCAGTCATCAGCGCAAAGAACAATGTGCGCAGCAGTATGCGCAGAGCCAGCTCTTTCCAGCGGCCGCGCTGCTCGCGCGTAATACCCAGGGCGGATTCAATCTCCAAGGCAAATGATGTGGCCATGATGGGCGCAGCAAAGATGACGTGTAGCGAAATAAGCACGCGCGCGGCAGTAGTAGCAGCGTCCTGTGGCAGATTGTCAAAGAAGGGAGCCTTGGTTTGGTCGCCAAATGCCCAATAGCCGATAATACCGACAACCAGATAGACGCTCGTCACAGTGCCCATAGCGGAACCCACCACGGCATTCCAGCGCTTTGGCCGTCGCATACTTGCTTCCACGGCAGGCATCACTACTACGGCGCAGAATGAGAAGCTTATTGTTGCCAGTGCAATTGCAACGCCACTGCCGTTAGCTGCTTCGTGAGTGGCAGTATGATGTGTTGCAGTATCGGTAGTGTACGGATGCCTTAGCGCTTGTGCTATTCCGATTAGTACTGCGGCCATGCTGGTGCTGAAGCCGAGTAGCGATAGCAGAGCAGCCTCAGACATTTGCTTTAGACTGATGCATGCCAGCCACATCGCCAGTGCACAGATTACCTTCCACGCGCCTTCGCCAATGTCATGGCCGCCGTCGCGCGCAATCTGGTCGAAACTCTGGCCCGCCAGGATAATATAGTCGCCCACTACGCCCACTACATATACCAAATGTAGCAAGTACACAACCAGTCGTCCCCACAGCCCAAACGCAGCCTGTCCGATATGGTTGAGACTGCGGCCATGCCTCTCGTCCATCATATTGAGACACCTCACTACTAGCACGCCTGTGAATGCTCCGATCCCGCCGCAAACTACCAGCAGAAGAATTCCAATCCATCCCGACTGCTCGAATGTTTTGGGCAGACTCAGCGACCCGGTGCCCACCACCACGCATACCAGATTCAGGAACGCTCCCACCGAGGATCCCGTGCGTTTGGCCTGTCCAGCAACATGCATCTGCTCGGCGTCATCGCCCTCAACAGCGACTGCTTCTCCCACGCCCTTCTCTTGCGCATCCGACGTGGGCGTCCACTCGCCGCTGGCCTTGGAAGCCGTCCGACTTGAAAGCTCCAACACCATGTTTCTGTATTCGCTTTACAATACTATGTAACTTTCAGGCCTTTTTTATTTTGAAGCGGATATTTCGAGAATAGTGTAATTATTTGCTTGGGTGTTTATGACAAATGTTTGTTGAGGTTGTGTTGATTATTAACCGGGTAGTATTACAAATATTAGTAAAAGTACAAAATGAAGAATCTGTGCAAAGAAAACAAACAAATATATTTCCTATGTGGATAGTCAGGGAAAAAAATGGACGATACTTTGAGATTTTGAATAAAAACGATATTCTTCAGGATAAACAGCTTTTATATTTTATAGCAGTAATCTTACAAGCCCTTTGCAAACAACAGACTCTAGACACTGGGCAAGAATATGACGTCGTTTGCATTGTTCATATAGAGCGTCCGGACTCTCACATATCTCCTCCCTCCCCATTTTTTTTACTTATTTGCGCACTGTTCGCCATACATCCCCCCCTTTAAATTTTCAGGAACAAGCGGTAAGGTTTTCTATTCTCCATCCACTTATCATGCAAGAGGAAAGATGTAGTCATACTGGCAAGTGACACTCCAGTATCGAAAAAATAATAGCACGAGATGGAGTTATTAGATGGCTTGATTATGCTGGGACGCACTAGTGCGGAGTTAGGATAATCATAGGACAACGAACGCCACTGTCCTGTGTCATCTTTTTTAGATACTTTAGATACATCGTTTTAAAGTGCAGCCTCTAATTTTCAACACTTTATATTTTATCAAATGCTTGGAGGGGGGAAAGAAACCCAGACGATGAGGGGGTCTGGACACAAATCTCATACGTTCATATAAAGGCACCTTTTCACTGTCTCAGTTATGAGGTAAGTGGGTTTCAGCCCATGACGACATTTGTTCATTTCCAGTAACTCTCCACCTAATAAAACCCAATCGACAGAGTGTGTTGGCTTGATTCTGGAATGCACATTTTTGTACAAGACGCGTCATGTATGTCTTTTAAGAGAGCCACTGTAATTTACATGGAAGGAATATTCAAAGTGCATATGCTGTTCGTTGATAAAGATGGATCAACAAATCGATCAGCAGAGAATCGACAAGAGACTGTTCATCAGTCCTTTCTGTTATTCTGACCTTTGTGGGCAGTGAGAGTTCCAAGTGAAAATATGTTTTTTTTTTTCGCAAAGTGGGTTCCCTAAAAAAATATCCGCAAGAGCCAAAAAAAGGCTTGGACTGCTTGCTGGGCTGAAAAAAAGGACCATATTACTGTTGTTTTCGGAGCAACCCTCCTCTCCCTTTCGTAGGGTTGGCCAGCTGCTATGAAATTGTTTTGGGTTAAATTATATTTTTATTAGCAAAATGCTTGCCAGAGTTGCTTTACTCTGTTCAACGCATCACATGCGTACCAGTGCCATTAATGCTAGCAAAGGTGGGAAGAAAAAAGGAGGGACGGGAAAGCAACGCGGGTTTTGCGCATCTTTGCTTTCCTTCTCGACTCTGCTGTGGTACTTTCCTTTGCAAGCTCGTTGTTTTATTTTCCTTCTCTTATCGACTTTTTTTTGCGTCATTTCTTTTCCTGCATATAAAAAATAAACAGCGTTATTTCTCCTCTCTTCTTCAGGACGGTCTTTAAAACAGTCTCTCGGCCCCTTCCCCTTTTTTTGAACCTTCACATTCTGTTGGTTTGTACATTTCAACTAAACGTTTTTATTGACAATACGTTCATCCGCCTTTTTTCTCCTTCCTCACTCTCACTTTCCGTGGTTTCTCTTAAAAAACACATCGTTCAAAAGAAAAAACAGTTGCACTAGCAACTAAACAACAACATTATATTTTTACTTTGGTACTGCGCATATACTTGGTGCCCAGGTCTATTGACTCCCTACTGTACGTTAAACATACATTTCATACTGCGTAGGGGAAACCTGAGGAACTTTTGGTCGGCACTTTCTTCTTTCGACTCCAAACCTCATCCATCTCATATTGTATTAAATTGCCACAAAGAAGGCAAAGAAAATTTCCTTTCTTTTTCATCGTTCAGGAACAGCAGCACTATCAACTAAAGGTATGTTGTTAAGAATCTCTCCCCCTATGGGAACCCTTTTTCTTCTTTGAGACTACGGTGCGGTTGTGCGAATTATGGCGTGCTTCTTCTGGAGAGACAAGCCTTCTTTCAAATACTTCTCCATTATTTTTCTTCCATTTCCATACTTTGGAATAGGAAGGTGAATGTTTCCTGAGGGCCCAGATGTTTGTTTATTATCTATTGTTAGTGTGTGCGCGGATTGCAAATTACGTCTATTGTTTCCAGCCAGGTGGGAAATCCAAGGAGAGCCCAAGCCTTCCGATTATGTGCCTCTTCCACATAAACCCCAAAAACCAGCCTTCGGATGCGCCTGCATATGACTGCCAGGGTATTTTAAGTGCTTTTTTGGTACTTTTGTGCATGTGTGGTTCTCTATATTTGTCTATGCCGGTGCATGTGGCTGGTCAGCCTTGTTCTGCTCTGGATGATTGCTGACTTGGGATACATTTGCCCCGTTTATTTGCTCCCTCGTCTCTTAGCTTTTCATAACAGTCAACCCCCCCTTTCTCTCTTTAATGTTTATTCTCCGATGTTGCACAGCTAAATCCATCACTCCTTACCTGTTTTATGTACTCTATTTCGTACGGTAGTCTGGGCCAGGCCCGCTGTATGGACGCCACTAACGTCAACGCCCCAACAGCGCTTCGTCAGTTTCTAGCACGCGGACAGCAGCAACATCCACACCAGCAAATGCAAGCAGATCCCGGCGCATATGCCGCATACGGCCACCAGTCGGCGACCTCCAGCGCCACGACGCTGCAAAATCCAGCTGCTTCTAGTACCCGGCTAGCCCCAGCAAAGAGCATGGGCAATCTAAGGTCGGGCAGCTCACTTGGCGCCTGGTTGTCTAAATACCATCTCCGCCCTGGCGGCGCGCGGCCTAGTGCCAAATCCGCGCTTGGCGCTGACGCCTCGGACGCGTCTCTTCCGCGTACATCTATCAGCAGTGACCATGCTTTAAGCGCATACATTACCAGCGTCGAGACTAGCGAGGCCAATGGCTCTGGAGGTCCTGGTGAGCTGCGTATGGGCGGACTTCGCATGGGTCGCAAGCGCTTCCTGGTTTACCGTGTCCTAGTGACTGGGCATACCGGACAATGGTGGGTGGCGCGTCGTTATAGTGAATTCCATGAGCTCTACCAGTTGCTACGCCGCCAGTTTCCGCAGCGCGCGCATCTCTGGGGCGAATTCCCTAGTAAGCGCCTTCTTCCGGGGCTCAGCTCCTCTACTGACTCTGTTATGCAGCGACGCGAGCGCCTCAATGCCTTTCTGCGGGCAATCAACCAGGACGCAGAGGTCACCAGCCATGCTGCGACACAGCAGTTTCTACGCGAAGGTCCACTTGACGTCGATGCAATTCCGCTTGCTGAGCGCGCTGCTGGCGAGAAGGAGACGGCGTCTCAAAGAAACTTTGGCACAATCGATTCTCTGGCACAAACACCCCACGCAACATTACAGCAACAGACTGCGACCAAACGCTCCGTCAGCAGCGGCAGTATGCTACCCGGCATCAACAGCTCAAATATGAAAGCTCCGTGGCACGCACAGTTTGCGGACCAATGGTCGTCCGGCGGATTGCCACCGCCGGTTCCTCGAACGCGTGAATCTATTGAGCGCATGGCGTCCATGCCAATGCTTAAATCTAACGGCGCGAGGAGGCCAAACTTTGACTTTTCGGTTCCGTTGCCTGCGCAGCCGCCATCTGCCAATTTTACATCGCTTAGTGCGACATCAGCACATGAGGCGGCTGACAGGCAACTGCCAGAGTTCAAAGGACCTGCACAGATGATTCGCAAGATTTCGGATCCGCTCGAGTATGCCAGCGTTGAAAAGCGACCGAACACTGTTATGCCGCTAGCAATGCGCAAGAAATATGGCTTCCGTCGCAATATCCAGTATCGAAACGGCCGCTATGATCCAAAGAACAGAGGTGCGAGCAGCTCACAGCCGCAGATTCCGCTGCCGCCACCACCAGATACTGGGGACACGCTGATGGAGCCGGATATGGTCGTGGGTCATGCCGCTGCGATGAACTGGGAGAGTGATTACGTTATGGTTGACGATGGCGACAACGGAAATATGGACGTTGATCTTACGCTGCGGGGCGGCAGTGTTGATAGCGAGCTCGATGCATCGGCCAGAGGTCTTCAGGCTGCCAGTCTTGGGCGCAAGCTGGCGGCACTGCGCCGCGCGCCACTGGGCGGTATCGGGAAAAACCGTGCTGCACCCTCGGACGACTTGGCGGTAAGCGCTGCAAAGGCACGGCTACGTGGTGGTAAACGGCAGCATATGGCTGTGCCAGATGGAGAACAAGATGCCCCGGATTATGACATTGATGCTGATGGCGCTGGCCGCCCGCCCAAGCCTGTCATGCAGCAGAAGGTTGGTCTTGACGATTTCCAACTGTTGAGCATTATCGGTAAGGGCAGCTATGGCAAGGTGATGTTGGCGCGGTACAAGGATACGGGCAAAATTATGGCCATTAAGGTTATTTCAAAGTCCAAACTCCGTGGACGGCCTAGTGAGATCCGCCGAGTGATGTCTGAACGCAAAGTTCTGGAGCGCACGGTTAGACACCCGTTTTTGGTTGGCTTGCAATGTGCATTCCAAACCAGAGAGCAGTTGTTCTTTTGCCTCGACTATGTCAATGGTGGCGAGCTGTTCTTCCATTTGCAGCGCGAACGTAGATTTGGAGAGAACCGGGCGCGCTTTTATGCGGCTGAGATTATATCTGCACTGGCGTATCTGCACGGCATGGACGTGGTTTACCGCGACCTGAAGCCGGAGAATTGTTTGCTTGATGCCCGCGGACATGTACGCATTGTCGACTTTGGACTAGCCAAGGAGGTGGGACCAGTTGTCTGGCGCACAGAGGGTTCGGCGCTGTATTCGGTCGAGGAGGGTGGCAAAACAGGCACATTCTGTGGCACGCCTGAGTATTTGGCGCCAGAGGTGCTACTGCGCCAGCGATATGGCAAGGATGTTGACTGGTATTGTCTGGGAGCGGTTCTATATGAGATGCTGACTGGACTGCCGCCTTTCTATGACCAGGACAACAATACAATGTACCAGCGCATTTTGAGCGAGGATCTGAGGTTCCCTGCGTCGCTTCCGCCGCCTGCTGTGTGTAATGGCACAATGAGCGCCGGTAGCGGCAATGTTGCTGGTGGGGTAGTTGGCCGCTATGCACAAGACTTTGTATTCCGGATAATGCAGCGCGATCCAGAGCAGCGACTCGGACATGGTGTGTTTGGAACAGAGAATGTAAAGCGCCACGTGTTCTTCCATGGTATTGACTGGGGGAAGATATATCGCCAGGAGTACGCGCCGCCATTTATACCCAAGGTCAGCTCAATCTTTGACCTTAGCAACATTGACCCAGAGTTCCGCAACGAACCCATTCCAGAATCTATCTTGCTTGACGGCCAGGTCGATATCACTGCAGAGGCAGCAGAGGCAGAACATCAGGCAGATCTGGACCTGCAGGCACAGCTTATGGCGTTCCCTTCGCCGGTAAATAGCCCCACTGCCAAGAAGCACTTTGCCGATAGCCGCAACGCTCCTGTCAGCCTGCGAGCCCAAAATGGGCTGATGGCGAGCATTGCAAAGGGCCACGCCAATGCAGATCTTGACTCTACAATAAATGCGTTCCGTGGGTTCTCGTTTGTATCGCCGTTTGTGGACAAGGAGGACGGTAACTAACGAGCTGGGAGTGGATCATGGTGGATACTTACGTTTTCTTTTCATTTTCTTTATTAATAGCTTGGATGACTTTCTTATTCATGAGCACGGTTCACTTGTAATTTTCTTTGGATAGGCTAACTATGCAATCACTATTGTTTGGCGACGTGCAGGCTCCATCGGCGGATCAATCTGTAACGAGTTTTTATCATCGTTCTCGCGCGTGTCTTGGTTGCTAAAGCTTCCTCTAAAAGTATAGCGTGGTGGTGGATTGCTTGGTTGGTTTCGTATGTTCGTAGCTGACAGGCTGATTGTTGTCTTGACACGTTTGCCCATCAACACAAGTGGAATTGTTACGCCGTGAACGAGTACAGAGCCGAATACAATGGCGCACACAATTGGATAGACTATCTCGGCTACTCTTCCACCATTGCTATTTTCATATTCTTCCAATTGCTTGATTGTTTCTACGGAGTAGAACACTGCAGATACACCAATGGGACCAAACCAACCTGCAAACAGTGCGTCTTGCCATGTACGCACTGCTGGTATCAGCTTGTACGAAGCCATTAGAGCCGGTAAACGTCGGAGTAGCATGACAAGAACTACAGTGACTGTAATTCGCCATGGGTGGAGCATATTCGCACTAGTATACGAGGACCAAGGGATGATTGTTCCGAAATACATGAAGAATGACATGGAGAGTAATCCATTTAGAGTCTCTTGCAGACCTGTGTCTTCAACTTCAATGCGAAACCAATCATCCCAAGTAAAGGAGTTTCCTGCTACAAAACAACATAGGATGTCGTCGGTACCAAGTATTGTACATATTCCTACCAGCAGTAATGTGAGTGTTATTGATGACGATAGGAATGATTCTTTGTCAACCCATCCTGCGGTCTCTGCATATTGCAAGGCCTTCCGTGCTACATAACCAGCAATAGTACCTATAGCAATAGAAAGAATAATCTGATACGCCCAAGTAGAGTAAAACCATGTGCCTATGGCCTTTCCACCACCAAGTCTCATCAGATATAGAGCGAAAAATAGAAATGGATATCCTAGGCCATCGTTTGCTCCACTTTCAGCAGTGAGTATGTTGCGCAGTCTCAGTGGCACATGCGTTTCAGCAAACATTCCTTTCAGTATGGCGTTTGCTAACACTGGATCCGTGGGTGCAACACATGCGCCAATGGCCAAAGCATGTAGGAAAGGCAACTCAAATACAAATTTGATTATTGCAGAACTCACCAACCACATGATAGTCATTAAAGGCAGTAGTAGCATAAGTAGCGAGACAAGCTCCTTTAGTACGTATTTCTTGGGCAATGAGACGCCAGCAATCATTACTTCTATAGCTAGTGCATATCGACTGAACTCTTGTGTGAGCTGTAGACTATTTGAGGACCACTCTGAAGGGTCCATCCAGTCTAATACGCGAGGCCCAACGATTATTCCATATACCATGGCCAGCAACGTCTCAGATAAGAAAAGTCGCTCTTTGGTCACCAGCGAACAGAGTCCTACTGCAAATATGTATCCGCCTACTAGTCCTGGTACTACCTGGAGTTGATCCGTGTGTATGTTAATCTCGCCCATTACCGTCGGTGTTGTTTTGTTATCTCCTTCCCTTTGTTTGTAGGAACGGGGAGTATTCTGCCAATGTTCTAAGGGGCTAATGTTATTGTGAGGTAGTAGGACAGTGTTGATGTATAAAAACAAAATCCTGACGCATACCGACGATGGATCGAGACAAGTGAACCCTTGTGTGTGTGGCAATAGTCTAGGCTTTGTGTATAATTGATGCTTTGAAAGATAAAGGAAACAAACTCTCACCCCCTTGGAGGCTTGTTTGTAACTGTAGAGTATAATCAAGGTGCTTAAACGTCACGAGCTTGTTAGACAGAGCTTCTACTATTTAAAAATGAAAGGGTTGTGTTTGGAGAATACAGAAAGCGGAGAAAAGATGGGCTATATGCGTTTTTATTTATTCGATCTTCCAAAGAAGCTATTGTATTTCATTTCGGGAAGGCCCAATCACTGATAAGAATATGCAAAAAATAGGATGCTTCTCTGTGCAACCTCATATTATTTCTTTGCATTTTTGGCTGACTTTTTTTTTTTAGTTCGGACGTTTAAGGAATGCCTGCGATAAGAGTTTGTTGCTTTTGCATTGCAGCTTCAATTAACTGTGCATAGGTGGTGTTTTCTTTTAGTCACGGGTATCAACGCATATCAGCGAGGATTCCGAATGCTTCCATTCAAACACAATTGCTGTTTCGGTATGCGTAGCAAGTGCATGTGTGCATGCAGTCTTGTTTTTGCGTAATGTATTTTGCAAGAAAAAAAAGTATTAGCGTTGGTGGTTGATTATTTTGGTGGGGGTTCGGTATTGCGGGCTTTTGCCATTCGGGCAGTGCGTCTGCATTGTGGGTGGGAGTGTTGTTTGAGCGTGGTCAGAAAAAGATTGTTGGCGGTGTGGTTTTGTGATGATTGTGGAGTAGGAAACAGCCAATAGCAATTATCCCTGTCCTACGACATGGGTAGCAGTCAACAGCACTGACAATGAAAGCCAAGGAATAGCAACATCTGCGAGGCTGAATTTCATCCATTTTACTTGGCAAGGAATTTTCTTTACCAACACCACACGCCTCTCTCATCTCAAGACACAGTCAGTAAAAAGACAGTCTAGTCATTCTCAGGACAAGGCGTCTGACAAACACTAACTGACTATCACGTAATAAGCATACCCACTACATGCTACCTTCTGAGTAAAATTAGATAGATGTTATAGTCTCTATTTGACTTCTATATTAATACTATCAGGATCCCTGGGGAATTAAAACGCGGAAATAATAATCCTCCTGCAGCACCACAGTCACATCATCCAAGAACATCAACTAGCTCTGTATCTGCAATCACCGGACCCAAGACTCTGCAAGTACATCCACGACTCCTCAATTTTGTCGCGCCAAGGACCGCAAATATTTATAGCAAGGAGCATTGCTTGGATCCTTCCGTGTCTCACAAGATCAACCAGTTCCAATCAGCAAGACACATCACCAGTGATTGAAGCCACACAAGAAAAAAAAAGCTACCCTCACTCTTTCTCAGAAGCTTTCATGTTTTTAGTTGAATTGGCCTAACTTTTGTTTGCAAGCTATTCTTTACATTAATAATCAATACACAGCAAAAAAAACACCAGTATTATTTACTTGTCTCCGAATGACAAGTGATAGCAGGGGCAGCTTCCTCATTTGACCCAAGTAGCAGTAATTCGCGCTAAAGTGAACCAAGACGTCCCGGAGGAGCAAAATGGCCTTGGAGCCAGACGATAGTATAGAGTTCCCACCACAAAAGTATACGGTTAGTTTGCCAGGATTAGGACAGAGCTCAGCGAACCGAATAGATGAGCTTCGGATTGATGACACAGATTTTCGTGGCCTGGTAGAAAGGGCTACTTTGGGATGGGAGCAACGACAACATGTCCAATATACTGCAACATCATATCGCGACACTATTGTTGGGCAGTCTCCGTTGCTGGAACCGGCAACAATATGGCTGGATATCTTGAAGCCATCTGAGGAAGATATTACTGCGTTGGAACATATATTCGGCATTAACAGCAGCATTACGCATCGCATGCTCACAGGAGTTGTTGGGAAGCCACTGGACCCTGAGTGCGTTACAAGCGATACATCTTTGTATCTCTGTTGGGCTGAAGTATCACCCGAAGACTCTAGTACAAAACAGTATCTTTCGCAAGGGGGTATATTCCACCCTGATACATCTGCACACGATAGTTCTTTAAAGCACGCGGCAGAAAAGACACTAGTAAGCACTTGTAACACCAATACCAGTGACGCAACCACAATTACACCAAATCACCAGGAGTCAAGACAAGGATGGACCAGCGGATACATCCCTGTTCCGCCATGGATGCAGCCTAGCGCTACACAAGTACTCAGTCGTCTTAATCTCCAAAAGCGACAGAAACGCAATGACAAATATGCAGATGTCTCAATTGATCCTCAATTGGACAATGCGCGTGGACAATATGTGCAACGAACACTTGACCTGCTTCAAAGGCCTATTGTAGCAAATGTGGAACGAACCGAGGCTGTTATCAGACGCTGGGGATTGGAGGACGAGCCTTGGTGGCAGGATGTTCTCAATAGCACCGAATGCAGGAAGAGAAAGTTGCGTAATGTCGAACAATTGGCAGCACAACTTGGTCAGGGTGCTCGCGAGCTTGTTGGCTACCGAATTGTGCAAGTATGGATCTGTGGACCCATTATGATATCGCTTCATAAAAGCACTTCGGAGATAATTAGTCAAGTTTCGAGAGAGCTTACGCAGAGAGACCCGCAGTTATTTGTAACAGAGGCATTGGCGATTGTACAGGGACTTGTGGAACACTGGGTGCATGCAACTACTGAGCGTTTACCTGTGCTTGAGCATTATACAGATAAAATGGATCGAGATTTGACGCATCCTATCCGGAGTCTTTCTGTAGAAGCTGCAAATTGGACGCCGATCATTGCACGATGTCGAAAAATGAGTCTGGCGCTATTGCGTCGCTGCCAAGTGAATGAATCGGTACTTGGACAACTTTGCGAGGCAACGCGCGGCTTGTGGTTCCCTTACTGCCATGGTATAAATAAGGTAGATCCGGCAATGCAGCGGCCTCCGCTTCCGCCAGGTCGTCGTCTGATGATTAAGGACATTACCGAATATGGCAGAAACTATCAGCTGGGCATTTTATACCAACAGCGCTCGCGCACATCGGATGCACATGATTTATACAAGAAAGCAGAACGACGTCTGTCGCGATTGCACAAGATTCTTCTGGACCGACAGCGTATGCGACTTTTGCAAACACAAAAGGGAATACAACGGTATTTTCGGATTCTGGTCACAGTGGAATTGGTGTTTCTTCCTATTGAGTTGTGGTACAATCTCGATAATCTCAATGGTATTAGTACACCTGGTGAGTTACAACCGGATGAATCTAGTGATGAGGATTTTTGGCTGACTGTACTTGGAATAGTGGTGTGGGCTATTACAGCTATTGCTTTATATGCTCTATACGCAAAGTTCTTTGAGCGCAAGCATGCGACTTTGCGTGTGAAAAATATGATGAGCATGCAACGGGAGAATTCGCGTATTATGCGACAGCGCTATCGTCGGAAACAGAGACAAGGTGGCGGTTGGAGTTCTGCATTGAGGAGGATTTTTTGGAACCTAGCATAGATTGATTGTTGTAACTGCAGTCTTGTCAGCGACTCCCCTTCCCCCCGTTATAGTTGGTGAAGAGAGAATGTGTACCTAATTCTAGCAGTAACATCGGCCGGAATGTAATTGGTAAGGTTATCCAGCACACAACACACCGCACTGAGGAAAAGAAGCCAAATTCTTTTCTTTTCTTTCTTTATCCATTCGTATATTTTTGACATTATATATTGTAATTATTTGCCTTGTTACAAGACATTTTGAGTGGCGTGAACTATTACTACACCAACAGCAGACTTATTATGTCGTTACCAAGAAGCCCACTGGTGCGTTATGTGCTTCTGGCCGTCAGCATTCTCAGTATCTACGCAGTGATGCACACGAATTACAACCGAGCCAGTCAGCTGCTCAGTAGAATGCGAGGTCCAGCAAAATACCAAAGAGCAGTTAGTTACAAACCTGGAGAACCAAAGCCAGTCAACGCATGTTTCGCAATACTAGCACGTAATCACGACTGGAGTTCACTGCGAGAGTCAATGAAGCAGATGGAGGACAGGTTCAATCACCAATTTAACTATCCATATGTGTTTCTCAACGATAAGCCGTTCTCAGAGGAGTTTAAGAATATGACTCGCTCAATGACACAAGCTAATGTATATTACGGACAGATTCCTCAAGAACATTGGTCGTATCCAGAGTGGATTGACAAGGAGAAAGCTGCAGAAAAACGTAAGGAAATGGACGAAAAGGGTGTAATGTACGGAGGCAGTGAGAGTTACCGACATATGTGTAGGTTTGAATCAGGACTTTTCTTTAAACATCCACTGATGCAACAGTTTGATTACTATTGGCGCATTGAACCTGGGATTGAGTATCGCTGCGACATCAACTATGATCCATTTCTGTTCATGAAGGAGAGACGAATCAAGTACGGGTGGACCATTGCCATATATGAATTGATGAACACAGTACCGACACTTTGGGACAGTGTTAAGAAGTTTGTTGCGCAACATCCGGAGACAATTCCTGAGTATAACTCACAGTGGTGGGTATCCAGAGACAATGGCACTTCTTACAATGGCTGCCATTTCTGGTCAAATTTTGAGATTGCGGATCTTTCTTTCTACCGCAGTGAGCAGTACAGCAAGTTCTTTGAGTTTCTGGATCGAGAAGGGGGATTCTTCTATGAGCGCTGGGGAGACGCACCAGTACATTCTATTGCGGCAGCATTATTCCTCCAGAAGGAGGAGGTACATTGGTTTGAAGATATTGGGTACTACCACCCTGGCTGGCAACATTGTCCTAGTGGTGATACTTGGCTGAACAATCGGTGTACTTGCGATCCAAAGGATAAGTCTAAGACTATTACTAATGCAGGCTGGGGCAAATGCTCACAAGAGTGGAGACTGCTTCCTGATACACCAGTGGGACAGCGCAAAGCACTACCAAACTAATTTCACAAACTAACCTTCGCACTCTGCGGAATAAATTAATAAAAACTGAGTAAAAACCATAAACATAAAGCGAAAAATTAATTTGGTGATATACACGTCCGTGCAAGACAAGTTGTGGACAACCAGAAAAAAAATGGTGGTGCACGGCCCCCCCACCTTTCCCCCCTCCACTTTCCCTTTCTAGAACAGGGGGTGGGGGGTAGAGAATGGAGACCAGGGGGGGTGTTTGCAAAATAAGAGCTTTTGACCCCCCAGACAAAAGAAGTGCAATAAGCGAGACATGCAGTGGATTGTGCTTGCAGACCGCTTGCATTGCGTGGAGGAGGATGCTCCCCACTTTTAGTCGTAGCTAGGCCTAATGCAGACCTTCAGACCAGTTCCCTTCTTGAAAACAGCCCATGCGCTGTCAAACTCTTCAAGAGAAAAGGTGTGAGAGATAAGGTTGCTCCAGTTGACCTTGCTGTCGGAGAGGATCTTGACAGCGCGCTCCATACCGTAGGGGTTGGTATAGGTAGACTTTATGGTCAGTTCACGGCGGTAAATATCGAAAGGCGAAATGGGGATGGTAACGTTGGGCTTTGCAACGCCAACCCACACGACAGTACCACCGGCCTTGGCGTAGTTGACAGCCGCCTGCATGGTGTCAGCACGGCCAACGCACTCGTAGACGACGTCAAAGCCGAAGCCATTAATGGGGTCGCCTCCAATATCAACCTTGTCAGTGGTGGTGGCAGCACCAAACTCGTAAGCCTTCTCGCGACGCATTTCGTTGAGTTCAGCGACGGTGACGTTGGCGCCACCAGTGGCACACAACGCAGTAACCATCAGGCCAATGGGACCAGCACCAATGACCAAAACGCGGTCACCGCTCTTGATGTTGCCAGTGTCGACAGCATGGACAACGCAGGACAGGGGCTCGGCAAGCGAAGCAACCTCAGGAGTAATGTTGCGAGTAACATAGACGGCACTCGATGGCACAGATACGTAGCGAGCCATGCCACCATCAATGGTGACACCAATGCAACGAAGGTTGCCGCAGAGGTGGTATTTCTTGGAGCGACAGAAGCTGCACTGACCGCACTGAATGTTTGGGTCGATAGCTACCAGATCACCAATGACAGCAGAAGTCTGAGTGTCAGGATGGATAGCCTCGACGTATCCAGAGAACTCATGTCCGATAGTGACCTTTTCCGCAGCGTGGGGAGTCTCACCATTACAGATGTGCATGTCAGTGCCACAAATACCCGAGGCAGCTACACGAACCAGTAAATCGCCAGGCTTCATAGAAGGAACGCTCTTGGGAACCATACTGATAGAGCCAAGTTGCTCCCAGCTAGCAACGGTCATTTGTCCTGCGGAAACCATTATTGTAGTAGTATTTTTTTAATGGAGCAAAAAATGAATTATCTTGTGAGCAAGAATCGATAATGACGAGCGCTTGTAAAAAAAAGCTTCTGGCGATATTACTGGGTAAGTGTATGGAAAATATTTCAGATAGAAAAAAAAACCCTGTCCAAGAACGTCCAGGAAAAAAGTGTCCTTTAAATAGTAGAGAAAGCAAGAAGGAAATTTGTGCGAAAAAAGTAGATGAAAGTGGAGACTTTGTTGATGATGATTACTCCCGGAGTTGTCGGGAATAGAAAGGAATGTGTTGGCTTTTTAACTGGCCGAAGCAATAAGACGCACTGGCCAAAAGAAAAAGAGACTTGTATGTTCTTGGGTGGGGGAGGATCAATTACGAAAAAGTGCAGGCGACATCACATGCATACACTCTGAAGCAGGGGGGAGGGTTCAAAAGCCTGGGCCACAAGATGAGTAACATAAGGAAAATAGGACATCTCCGAGCCAAAAAAAAATATTATAGTGTCCAAAGGTGGTTTGAGCGTACTTTTGCAAACATGTCGGGAATTTTTTTATGTTCCGACAATGGTAAAATAAGGCGTGGGATTTGGGGGAGAGATGTTGGAAACGGATGCAAGTCAACTGCACGCGTGCAAAAAAAAGAATCAGATTCCCCCATTCACAAATGCTGTCCTAAAAAAGAGGCCCATGCACACAAGCAAAATATTCCGTGAGCCCATCGACTTTTTCTCCTTACTTCCCCGTGGCAACGGATAATGTCTGAAATATTTCTCGCTGCAAAACTTGCATGAGAGACCTTCTCTTCCTTTGCGCCTTCCATTTCTTCTTTGCGCCCTCGTCCGAAATACCCCCCCCTCGGAAGCAGACAATCCCCCCCCCCCGAGCCCTGCCGACCTTCCCGTCTTATTGGTAGGAGCCTGCGCCTCGCCCACATTAGTGGCCATTAAACTCACATGAACAGTTTCTGCAACTGTGATTTAATGTGACCACCCGCCATTTCAGCGCACAGAGCAGCACACGAGGCGCAGTCTCTGAAATCGTTCAAATGTCCCGCGCCAGACACAGCAACAGAACAATAACAGAATCAACGAAAGTTCTTCACCCACTCAGCCTCCACCACTAATTCACTCTTGCTCCATGTCCGCGGGCACGGGTGGGAAATGCGCATCTGCTTCACTGAAATGCAACCAAGCAAGCCCCGCAGGCAAAGGAAATGCTATGCATGTTGGGTCGACGGGGAATATTTTTTGACGCCAAGAATCATGCCAGAAATCCGAAAAACATTTTCCGCTGTGCAAACCAGGGTCAAATTGTCGCACAATCGGGCTGCTCCTGTTACTACCGCCATGCTCCCTCCATTTCCCTGGGGTGGAAACGCTACTACAGATCCTTGATCGTTATTGCGATGCTTAATACGGATTTATGCCTCTTGGAGATCTGGCTCAGTACTTTAGAAAATTTATTTCCCTAGTAGACATGGCTGATCCCTCTAATGGTCAATATCTGCGCCCAGGTGTTACTTGCGTACAGGCCATGTAAGTCTCCGCATGTCTTTTTTTTTAGTTGACAAGCAGTGCTGAAGCTTTACCAATTCTAGAATTGATACTCTCCAACTATCTGCTAGTGTTGCACGCCTTTTCTCATCCATTATGTCAGGCCTCCAAAGCTTACTCTACTGGTTGCCAAGAGACATCCCCATATGTCTCTTTTTATTCTGTCGTTCCTTTGCGCTCTATTACATACCACGCGCGGCATGACCAATTTCATATACGTCTGATGTCATTCCGCCACAAAAGACGCTCAGACATCACCGAGATTATCGCGGATCAGGCTGGTGGCGGACTTTGGGGATAAAAGGAGGCGTTTTGAGTGATCGTTTCAATCTCTGATTGGTCGACTCGAGTCGCATGCTTACGGCGAGAACCATGAACGATTAGACGAGCCGTCTACCCAAACCCTTCAATTACTGATACCCAAAAAAAAAAATTGTGCCAAGTCTTATCTCTCCTTCTTCTCTCATCTTTTTTCAAAAAATCAATTACAACTCTTTTATACACTCTTCCTTTTTTATACTCAAAAGGTTAAAGATCATGCCTTATTCTGAAGGAAACGCTAAGAACGGTGCCAAGCTGTTCAAGACACGCTGCGCTCAATGCCATACTGTTGAGGAAGGTGGTGCTAACAAAGTAGGCCCAAACCTACATGGTATTTTTGGTCGTGCTTCTGGTCAGGTCAAGGGGTTTTCTTATACTGATGCTAATGTTAATGCTGGTATAGTATGGTCTGATGATACTCTCTTCGATTATTTGGAGAACCCTAAAAAATACATTCCTGGAACCAAGATGGCCTTTGCTGGCTTCAAGAAACCCAAGGAACGTAATGATGTTATTGCTTTCCTTAAAGAAAAATGCTAGTTTAGTTTCTAGATATCCTCCTTTTTTAGTTGCTGTTCTGTAATACTAAAGTTCAGCGATTGCCGATCTTGCTGTCTCTAGACATCTCAAAATTGATCTCATTAACTTTCTCTGCTTTTCAGTTGCAATACTATTTATCTTTTAGTTTGCACTCTAGAACTTTGAAACTTTATATGTTTATTGATTGCAAAATATCAGAATGATTAAAAAAAACACTAGTGTGGTTATTACAATGATTCCCTCAATAGTCCGTTAGCACCCTCACTGCTACTCGATCTACTATCATCATTCTCATCGTCATTGCTGTTCTTTGGTGCTGTATTGGCCTGGGTGCGATATGGAAGACTGTTACCAACAAACAGCTTCTGCACATCCTCAAGTTTTAGTCCCTTGGTCTCGGGCACCATGAAAAAGACAAACACAAGCCCGAGAAGCATAATTCCTGCATACAGCCAGAATGTCCCTGATGCTGTGATATGCAGGGTCATTGTCAGAAAAGTCACCGACACAATAAAGTTGCTGGTCCAATTGGTTGCTGTAGCAATACTTCCTGCCTTGCTGCGGATTCCCTGTCCGAATATCTCTGACTGTATCAGCCACGGCAGGTTTCCCAATCCAACCGCATACATGGCGACATAAAATATCAGCGACGCCAATGCTAGCCATGTCCCAGACTTCTCCTGTCCCGTTCTACTCTCGCATATGTCAGTAAGATCGTCGTACAGGCTACTAGTCTCAAGCGCACATATTCTAGATCCTGGAGACCAGTTGCAGCGATCATCCAAAGTGCATGCTCCACATTTGACATACTCCTCGCACGTATCCTTGGTTATCTTGACCAGTCCAACGACAAATATAAAAGCAATCCCTAGGAGAATTAACCCAGCAATCATTCCAGCAAAGGATATCAACAGAAGTTTTCTGCGTCCAAATCGGTCGATAATTGAAATTGCCACCAGTGTCATCGCCATATTTGTTGCTGCAATGGCAATAGAAAATTGCGTGGCGCTCTTAGTTGTAGAAAATCCTGCCATCTTGAGTATTGTGGAGCTGTAATAAATGGCAGTGTTGAACCCGCTAAATTGTTGCATAAGCTGCAATACACATGCGACTACCAGAGGCTTCAGATTAGTCTTCCGCAACAAATCGCGGTAGCTGGTGGCTTTTTCTGTGCGCATCGATCGATGAATACTTTCAAGTTCATCGTCGACAATGCTTTCCGCTACTTTTGTGCCATAAATGCGTCGGAGAATTGCACGCGCCTTCTCTTCATGTCCGCGTCGCAAAAGCACACGAGGCGATTCTGGTAGCCATGGCAAACAACACAATTGGACAGCTGCTGGAAACGCTGATATTGCAAATGCCCACTTCCATCCATTATGTACATCAGCAAGCCCCCATGTTACTAGATATGCTATCAACTGTCCGCCTGTTATAGCCAGGACATTGAGTGTGACAAGTCGTCCACGGAGTTCTTTGGGTGCCAGCTCTCCAATGTAAATGGGCACAACCATTGAGGCTGCGCCTACTCCCAGTCCCACCACCACACGTCCACCAATGAGCACAGAATAGTGCGTTGAAAATGTCATGATAAGAGCTCCAAGAATAAATACCAAGGAAGATATCAGCGTGATTATCCTCCGACCCCATCGATCTGCAAAGAATCCCGAGAACAGTCCACCGGCAATCGCACCCAACGTTGTGCCTGCTACTATAAACTCCTGCTGTGTGCTCGATAGCCCCCATTCATCTTTAATCACTACCAACGCTCCAGATATTACTCCCGTGTCGTATCTAGAAATACAAACCAGTTCATACGTTTGTAGTTAAATAAACCCTCTGCAAGTCCAGAATATATGAATTCGATAGAAGGCAATGTGCTGCGAGCTATCACCGGATCAACTTACCCGAATAGTAGACCGCCGATAGTAATGCAGAACACAACGAAAAATACAAACGGTGGTGGATGTGCCGACATTGCGTCGCTATTATGTTCCGTCACGCTACTGCTGCTACTGTGTCCGGTATGACCTTGTGTGTTGTCCTGTTGGTCTTCCTATAGATGCAATACAAAATAAAGCAATAGTGTAATATAATTATCTTGAATAGCCAAAAGAAGAAGCTGCTGGAAGAGAGCGTAGAAGATGAATGGCACAAGCCTAGATCAATGTGGAGTGATTGAGGAATGAATCTCAGGAAATATGAACAGAGAAAGAACAATTCATCCCCCCCCCACCAAACCTGGTACAGCAAATAGGATTATACTCATAGTTTTTTATTTTACATTTGATAGGTCTGTTTGAGGGACCTCGGTAAAGCTGTAACCGCCGCGACTACAGCCCGGAGACAACAAAATAGGAAGGTATGAGCGGAAGCCATTTGGGGAGGAATATGCCTAGGATTGGCCATAGACAATGCCCAATAAACGTGCAAAAATAATAAAAGTCAACGCTCAAAAATCAGACAAATAACCTGTTTGTCTGCCTTACCTTGTTATCCAGTCCATGTTCAGTCGTGGGGTCTATGTGGATATTTAAATGGTGAGCAGACGAGTGTAGCTGCATATCAACACCGGAAAAGAAATTCTTTATGTGCGCGCTTTTTTGATTGCCTTACAAACCCACAAAGAGAACTACAGAAAATATATGGGATTGGGCAAAAGAGACACGCCACTGAGTTAGTGTTCAAACGCAAATTCGACAACGACGAGCAGAAACGCCATGGGAGTTTTATACTTGCCTCTGGTCGGCATATTATCTATAAACTGCCTCCATTATTTGCATCACATGAGAGAAATACAAGCCGAAACACGACTCCCGCAACAGCCAGGTTGTAGTAAGCGTACAATGAACGCCGCAAGCCACCGTGTGTCTATGTCTGATCTTTTTGTCCGAACATTTCAGTTGCCATGCAATTAACAACAGTAACATCTCAGGGTCTACAAACAAATGTTATATTCCATCTAAGGGAGTCCACCCTTGTGAATATATGCTTTGAATCTGTTTGTATCAGTTACCGCTGCAGTATACTGTCATTGTACTCTAGGGAAACAATTACGAGTTGCAGTCGATCCGTAGAAAGACCGAACACAAAAAATTAGATCGGAGTAATCTTTTCCCCGCATAAACCTGTCTTTTATGCGGTAGGGAAAAATATAATTTCTTGCAATATGACAATTGTGAGTGGCTGGACTCGCCATGTAATACAGCGATTATGCAATGGTAGAATTTTCCACAACAAAGATTTAAAGCCGTGAGTTTTTTTGCCATCCTATTTTTCATTCAGTTTCAACTATTTTTTATTCCTATAATAATCTCCCAATTTCTACCTACCAAATGAGCACTACTAACGAGTATCCATACAACGAAGGCGGCTACACACTGTATTCCAATCCATGCTGTCCATATGCACAGCGCGCTGTCCGAGCACTAAACGCAGCCAAGATCCCGTACACCATTGAGACGATTGATTTAAAAAATAAACCCACATGGTTTCATCTTGTCAATCCTCAGCTTGAGGTTCCAGCACTACGCACACCTGATGGTACGATTCTAATAGAATCGCTTGTTATTACTGAATTTATCGCAGATCAATTTCCTGAAGTACATCTACTTCCAAGGGATGCTATAGAACGGGCACAACTTCGTTTGTTCATTGTGCTATTCGGCAGACAGTTTATCCCAAACATATATAAAGTGTTGGGAAGCACAAACGAGGAGGAAACAAAACAGTCTAAGATAGCAATGCTTGATGGTATAAGGACTATTGGCAAGGAACTTGAAACCCAATGGTTGCGTGAGAGCGGTAATGGTGGCCCTTTTTGGAATGGTAACAAATGGGGATATGTTGAGATTGCTGCTTCTTCGTTTATTGGAAATTTGGTCCCTCTAAAACACTATCGTGCCTTTTGCATTCCCAATACTGAGGAGTTTGCGCCGTTCAACCGCTGGCATAAAGCTATTGAAACTGCACCGGAATTCGTTAAGGTCAGACCTGACGATAAACCGTTGATTGATTCATACGAGAAGTTTGTTGGCGTAAATACAAAGTGATACACTGCTAATGTGATTTCACTTAATAATAAAAC
>JANBQQ010000061.1:0-15251 GCA_027577275.1 Coemansia sp. RSA 988 | reverse complement strand
TGTGGGTAATAGCCGCCCTGTTGTTGTGGGTAATAACCACCCTGTTGTTGTGGGTAATAGCCACCCTGTTGTTGATAATTCCCACCCTGCTGCTGCGGTTTCTGCGAAAAAATTCCGCGCTCTTCCTGGTAGTTGTTCTGCGGGGGATATCCCGAATTGGTCGGTGTAGAAGAATAGTTGCTGCCTTGCCCTGACTGAGGTGGATATTGTCCACCACCGCCGTATGGTGGGGGCGGCGCATGTCCGTTATGTT
Source organism: Coemansia sp. RSA 988 (assembly GCA_027577275.1). Lineage (NCBI taxonomy): Eukaryota > Fungi > Kickxellomycota > Kickxellomycetes > Kickxellales > Kickxellaceae > Coemansia > Coemansia sp. RSA 988. Next base: position 14,998 of record JANBQQ010000061.1, on the reverse strand, counting down.
GCTGGTTACCTGCTTCCTCGTATCCACCCATTTCTTGGCAATTTGATCAAGCTCAAAGAATAATACAATTACTTATAAAACAAAAAAAAGGTAAAAGAAAAATTGTGAAGAAGAGAGAGAAAAGGAGTTCCCCCGCGCTTGAACCAAAAAGGTATTCCGTTGCCCAAAGCCCGCTTGATCGTCGTTGATCACACAATATTATGATAAGTTAAAAATCCAACCACAGAAAATACACTTTTGTAAAACAAGCAGGAGCCAAAAAGAGGTTTCCTTTACATTCAAACAGAATAAACTACTTTACGATAATCAAGCACAAAAAGAGAGAAAATGTTGTTCTCAAAATTGGGGACTGTAGTCCGAACGACACGTTACTTCAGTACAGGACGAGTATTACAAATGTCACATATCGGCAGTCTTCCAATAAAGTACACAAGTGAAGTAAAGATCGAGCACCTACAAAAGTCTTTCAGCACTACAGACTCGAGGTTTTTTGAAAATACCACACTAAAAGTCACTGGACCTTTAGGAGAACGTACAATGGCTATTGAACCATATGTTAAGCTTGAGTTTGTGGAGCCTAAGGCTGGAGTTAAAACACCAGAGTACGAATTGCATTTCAGTGTTGAAGATAAGGAACTCAAGAAACAACGTCAGATGTGGGGCACTACTAGAGCATTGGCCAATAATTGTGTTATTGGTGTTACTGAGGGTTTTAATGCTACTTTACGCTTTGTTGGCGTTGGTTATAGGGCTGCCATTGAACAGGGTGTGCTGGTATTGAGACTTGGATATGCTAATCCTGTTAATGTTGAGATACCAAAGGGCTTGTCAGTTGTTGTACCTGTACCAACGCGTGTGTTGATATCAGGCACGGATATACAACAGGTCAAACTCTTTGCTGCAAAGATCCGCGCGTGGAAAAAGCCCGAGCCATACAACCAAAAGGGTATATTTATCAACGACGAAACCATTCGCAAGAAGGAAGGCAAGAAGAAGTAGTTTTTTTCTAGAAATAAGCAGTTTTATTTTATTTCTCATCCAGCAGGAGCAGCACATATATATTTTTTTAACAAGACATAGCCAATGTTTGAGAAACAGGGCCTCACATAAAGCGGCTAACATTGGCGTAGGCCATTGCCTTGACATCTGGGTGGGGCACTGCAGTGAACTTGTGGTATGTGCAATCGAGATCGGGTGTGATGCGAATATACGCGCCCTTGTTAGATGCAGCATCGCAGTAGTTAGGCGCTGAGAACACTGTGATCATTTGTCCATCGTGTGCAATCTCGTAACCCTCATCCATCTGCTGATGACTACGAATGACCATTTTGAGGCCATTCTTTTCGCAAAACTCCTTTGTAACATCTGGTCCGTATTGGATAGCAGTTCCACGCGGACTCGGAGCCCGTCCTTTCTGCGTCTGCGGATCCGACCAAAGTGACTCACACATCAGTGAGTTGTGGTGAGGCTGATGGAATCTCGTCATTTCCCGCAGCTCACTAAGTCGAACTACGCCATCGCCGTCAGGCTGCGTAGAATTCCTCGCTGTGTTGCGCGAATATAGTCCACCATGCACAACAAATATCTTCTCCTGTATCAGATGCGCAATTGGCAGGGCTTCAAATGTCTCCTGGAACAGAGCAAACATGCGCTTGGCCTGAACAGGATACTTGGACCTTATCTCGCCCTCGAACCCATACAGCTGGTTCATACTGACTGACTCGTGGTTGCCGCGGTTCAGGAAGAACTCGTTGGGATACAGCAGCTTGAGCGACAGGAAGAGCATAATTACCTCTACTGAGAACGACCCGCGGTCAACAAAGTCGCCGTTGAACAGGTACATGAGCTCACGGGATGGGAAACCATTGAGCTTGAATATGTTAAGCACATCGTAGTACTGTCCGTGCACATCGCCGCAGACGGTCATCACTGTGTCCTTTGGAACAGTGACATCCACCAGCGTCGGCAGTGCGCGGAGCAGCTTCTCTGCCTGCAGCAGAATAGAGTACATGTATCGCTCGGGAAGCGTCTTCTGGTCGCGGAACCAATCTGCAATTCCCTCTACAAAGTCCAGATCGACATATTCCTCCTCGATTTCGACCATTTCGTCTTCTGCATCCTTCTTATCCTTGTCCGCAGCATTCTTCTTTCCTTCCTCGCCATTAACCGCCGGGCGACCTTTGAGCGAAGACTGGGGTACCATTATTTTACGCAACGGCATCCTAGGGCCCTTGTAATCCTCAGGCACAGCAAAATTATTCGGGTCAATCGAATCCACCACGCGCTTGCGATCTGCCTCTGAGTCAATGGCCTTTTCAAACTGAAGACGGCGGAACAGTTTGTCACAATCAGTATACTTTTGACGTGCAACCAAATCATTAGGCACTCGCCTTGTCACTTCACGATAGTCAGCCCGTGCCTCCTTCAACATGCCCATGAACGAATAAGCCGTTGCACGACGAAAGTAAGCCTTTATGAAAGACGAGTCCAACTCTAACGCCGCATTAGCATCATCTTTTGCTGCACCATATTCCTCAGTGTGCAAGTGGCATTGCGCTCGATTAGTAAAGTAAGCTGGTACAGTAGGATTGCATTCTATTGCCTCAGTATATTTTTCAATTGCTTCATGGTATTGCTTTTTTGCATAGAGTGCGTTAGCTTCTAACTTTAGCTTGTTGGCACGCTCTGCAGTTTCGTCGTTGATAACTGATTGGGGAGTAGGCTGTGTCATAACTCCTTTCGTTGCTCTTTTTTAAAGAAGAAGAAGAAGTTCGGAAGTGTTTATAACGGAAGTGTTTATAACGGAAGTGTTTATAACGGAAGTGTTTATAACGGAAGTTGAGAAAAGAGTAGAAAGGAAGAATTTTGCTGCAAAAAAAAATACGGAAAGCTTGCCAGTCAATACTGAAAACTCTGACGATCGTGTAACGCACAGATCTGCCGAGGTGGCTTTTTTCCTTCTGTTAGTACCACATGTGTCAACTGTGCTTGTTGTACACGACTTTATTCATTTCAAGTAACTGTGGTCTGACTTTGGTCTGGTCTATTGACATCACCATATAGAACATGCAAAGAGCACACGTACTATAAACTATTTATTTATTTATAAGCCAGCTCTATAAAAAGAAAAAACAGCAGTCTACGACATTAATCCAATTTGCTAGACAGAGGTGACTGGAAGATGCCAAAGGCCGGTGCCAACCTTGCAGTAGTCGAATACTTGCGCATCCAACGACGATTCAACTTCTTAGCAGTCTTTGCATTGTTAAGAGTGTTCTGTCCGTGTACAGGCATACCCATAGCATGTCGTTTACCAATATAAGTTCCAATCTCTCTTAGGTGACGCACGTTAGCCACAACCTTCCTCTTTAAATCGTTTTCCAAAGTCATAGTAGAAAGTATACTGGAAAGTTGATTGATCTTGGTCTCAGTGAGTTCGTTCATCTTACAATCTTTGTGTATCGATAATTGTGAGCATACTTTACGTGCTGTCAATGGACCAATACCGTAAAAATATGTTAGTGCTACTAACACTATTTTACGATCTGGGAGATTCACTCCAAGTAAATGAAGCATTCTAAGTTTATCGTACTTTTTTTTTACTCCCTCTCTTCTTATGTACTGTTTGGGTATGTGAGAGTAAATATATACTCTGCTAAATTCGGCAAGTAGTACTAGGCAAATTCGAGCAACGACAAAAAAAAGATTGACTCACAAAGAGTAATAAAAGCCGTTTCGGATTCAGTCTTAAAAACCCAGAAAGCGAATGTATTTCAGCATGCCTTCTTTTTTGCACCAAGTGCAGTAGAGATTGTCCTTTATTTCCAGTTAATGTAATCAGATCAACAAGGCTTAGCTTTTTTTAGATTATGCAGCAAACCAAGCAATAGCGCAGCTCACCAGACACACTCAGACACTCTGGTTGTCATTTCACCTGACGGTTATGCATATAGATATGCCAAGTGCTAAATAAAAGCGTAACAGGCAAAAACATACATATCTGATATTGCTGTGGTAGTTGCAGTCTTCCCCCCTGCTGGATACCACAATAAGCGTGTGGATAACAAGAAAAAAGGAGATCCTTAATGTCTGTGTATTGTTTCTTTTTCTTTGCAGTTGCGTGCAATGCAACTGCAAGTGGTGTATTGTTATAATCCTACACATGACATATACATAGAAACTGTCTTACCTTTTTCTAAGAAAAAAAAGATCTGTAGGATTGTCATATTGCTTAATAGCCACGGTGAACTAGTAGTCGAAAAATGGAATGATATTATTGGCGACAGTCTCCCTAATATTCATCATCAATATATCGGGTTAGATTAAAGAATAGCTTTTTTTGGTTGATTGCTGTTGACACTAAAAAACCTATCAGTAAACTTGTTAGAACGCAAGTCCCTTTTGTGACAATGTTTCAAGAATGTATAAGTTGTGGACACCGCAACTTCCGCACACTTAAAAAAATTTATTCAGTTCTCCTATACGATCCGTATCCATGAATGATAGACAAGTCCACAAGACATGTGGAGGGTGGAGTGCATTAAAAAGCTAGAACAGACACCACTTTATCCTGCATTATTCTATTGAAGTTTTTTTGGTGTGCAATGCACAAAAGGAAAGATTCTTAATAGCAAAAGGCACAATAAATAAGAACGCTTCTGACCAAATTTGTAAAGTTGATTTCTCCTGTGCAAGTTTTCATGCAAGTGCCTGCAGCACAAACGTCCCTTTTTTTGTTCTCACCACCACTGTTCCTTTGCTTTGTCTTGTCGACTGCTCAAATGACCACTTTTCTCCCAACCTTTTGGACACATCAATGGGCTGCAAAGTAGGTTCGGCTCAGTCTCTATAAAAATACTTAGTCGGACTTCCTACAAAATCTAGCCATCTTTCCTTCCTATTAACTTCAATTCCTTCTTTTATTTTTTTCCTGCGTTCAACTTCTAGACAAGTAGAATAAAAAAGGGTTGAAAAGTGCTTCTTTCAATATAGTTTAGGTATTAAAAAATAGGTATCCAGAATTTTCTTTTAAACAAGTTTTGTTATTACCTCTCCCCCCTTCTCCTTTTTGTTTCTCTTTCTCTCTCTTTTTTCATTTATCGAGTGGTGATGAGGAATCTAAACAAACAGTTAGCTATCGCTGAGAACAATCAATACATGCTCTCAGATAGTTTTAAAGCACAGGCAATTCTAGCAACAAACACATTACTCGACACTGCTTATCATTTACCAACTGGTACAAATCAACAAACAATGGGTAGCGCCCCATTTTCTCCACCAACACCCACGAGTATCCAACGAAATGCGTATATAAACTGCATACCAGAGCTCAACATATCCTCTATTGTACGTACAACAAGCGCAGCGGATATAAGTGGAAGAGTAATAAGCATTTCTCCACCAGAACTCGATATTAACTACGGTACTGTGACAGCATTACGTACGCCAGAGAGTATTGGGTCTTCGTTTTCGGGAAACGCAATGGGTTCCCCGACGGAAGCTCCATTCAGTATATCAGAAGAAGAAGATCTACCACACCCACCAATGCTTAACCAGATTTCATATCCGCAGGACTTTGCAGCATTGGACGCAGTACATTCCCCACATGGCGCTTTTATGGTTAATGGTGAGCAGGACGACAGAAACAATAATTCTTTGACAGCAATGCCTGCAACTCATCAAGGACTTATGCAAGCGTATGGTCAGCAGTTATTGCGGGATGACGGCCAATTTTCTCTGGCTACTGGCTGCGCAGCATTTGATGACTCGTGGGGCCATGGAATGGATAACAATTTCTTTAGCGCCAATAACGCATACGGCATGCAGAGTACTCAACCATTAGATGTGTCTGGGGCAATGAAATCGCTTTCTTCAGGTGCGTCCTCATCGCCGTCATTGCCATTAGCTGCGCACATTCCCTCTTGCATTCCGCCAGCACAACTCACTAGCACTCATCCTGTGGATTTGTGGCATCCCTGCTCGGAAAATCAGCAATGGGCTGCTCCTGCTGCTCTAAGCGTCAGCAGCAGCAGCAGCTGCATGCACAGCAACATGACAGCTATGCCAGAGGAAAGCACCGAGTCTCATACATCTACTGCAGAAAACCTTATGTCAGCCTCGTCCAATACATACACACAGCAAGGCGACAATAGCACAACATTGGTATCCAGAATTGGGGCTTTTACTGATGCGGCAAGCAACTCTTCACAGTCAAAAAATGCCTCCTGCAAGCACTCTTCACTTAGACAGTCAAATGAGGCATCTTCCTCAAAAGTACGACCGGCAGTGGTTGCTGCATCAAGGATATCCTCTAAAATTCACAAGCCCAAACCTCGTTCACGCAGGTGTCGTGCATCGACTGGTCACATGGCCCATCAGCATCAAGCAATGGATTCTTTGACTGTTGCCAAAGACAATGGTCAGTCTTCTGATGAAGATATAGACGAGCGCGCAGAAGGAAACCGTAAGAAACGCAAGACTCGCTCTAATGAACAGAAGCGTGCTTTCTATGTTTGGCTAGTCGATAATATCGACAGACCTTATCCTAACGATAGCCAGCGCATGCATGAGCTCAATATTGATTGTATGTCAAAGCAGGAATTTAAGTGGTGGTTCTCCAATCACCGCCATCGCAGCCTGGAACAATACTTTGACGATGAAGGCAAGAAATGCTTCCGAGCTAAAATTCCCTTTTACAAGGCCTGCAGTCGTCTCAATATTCACATTCCCTGGGAAATACCCCCCAATATCCGTGGCAAAGTCAAGGGTTTCTGTCGTTAGTAAACCAACTACTGCAATCATTATCATAATACCCGTCAGTACCCATCCGTTCACCTCATATAGAGTTTATACCTCAAGCTTATTTTCTAGCTTGTCCCATTCCTATGCACAGTATTTATTGTTTTCTTTTGCCGCCATTAGAATGTCATATCAACCGCGTTAAGAAAAAGATAGCCGTTGGATGAGTTGTAAAGTTCGGTCATGTTAATATTTGTTGAAAGGACAACGTATTAGAACTGTTGCTAATTAATTTGTAGAATGCCTCGTATGCTGCGGCTTCTACCTGCACCTTACGACCTAGAAATCTAATCCAGAGACATGGTCGGTTCTGGGGGAGTGGGAATGCCAGCGTATTCGTCAATGCCCATAGCAATGTTCATGTTTTGCACAGCTTGAGTGGCTGCGCCCTTAAGTAAGTTGTCCAGTGTCACATTGACCACAGCACGGCGGGTGGCCAGCACGGCTGAACCCGCAGCGCCTTCTTCCGATGGCGGAACGGCAAATCCACCAATAGCTGCATAGTGCTTGCCAGAGTTGTCCCTAACCAGAGGCGCGCTCTGTGTAACATGCACCAAGCGCTCGCCACGGTAGAACTCTGCAAAGATATCGTGGATGTTCTTTACCGACATCGACTTGCACAGTGGAACATGCAGCGTCAGACCAATTCCCTGGAAGAAAGATGCCACGTGCGGAGTGAACTGCACTTTGAGTGGATTCTCAGCATTGAATGAATACTCGGGTTTGCAGAGGCGGGTCAGCGAATGGCCGATCTCGCGCTCGTGAATGTGGTTGACGGGGGCATACGGAATCAAATTGTCGCGTAGAAACTCGGGGTCGTTCTTCGGGGATGGCTTTGTGCCAGCGCCAGAGTATCCGGACACTCCAAAGACAGACGGAAGGCGTGCTGCATCCAAGTAAGGCAGCAGAGGTGCAATGCCCAGTTGCGAGCCTGTTGCATAGCATCCGGGGTTGGCAATACGTCCAGTGGTCCGATTGGCAAGCTTTGTGCGATGCAGCTCTGGCAAACCATATGTCCACTGGCCAGAGGCGTCGAAGCGATAGTCTGCTGAAAGGTCCACAACAACCGGCTGCTGGCCCGTTGGCTGCGAAGAGACGGCGCTGTCGATTGCAGCAACAAACGGCGCTGCGACGTTGTTGGGCAGTGCAAGGATCCACACCGCAACGTCCTCGCGGCCAGCCTTGGCAAGTTCCGCCACTTGCTGTGCGCTGAGGTTAACGTGGTCCAGCTGCGCCTTTGTGTAGTTGGGCACTGGCTTGCCTGCCAATTCGCGCGACGAAACATACGCCAGCTCGAACCGCGGGTGGCCGTCGATAAGCTTGATCAGTTCGCGACCAGTGTAGCCGCGCGCTCCAATCAACCCAACGCGGAGCGGTGCCGCAGTGCTGTAGCTGCGACGGCCAATGTTGGTCGCGCTACGCATTGCGGGTCTGTGAGCTGCTGTGGTGTACCCGCGGGCGCCAACTGGGGCTGTCTTTCCAGCTGTGGTAGCAGTGGCATTGGGTGCGGCCTTCTCACCGACTGCCTTTGTGGCCACCAGATCGGAGATTTGCTTCCAATCTTCAACGCCATACCAAAAAACAATGCTGTCACCCACGCCCCAGCTTCCATCGGCTCGCTCAAAGTGCCATGAAAGGTTGTCGTCGGTGCGCGGCACAGACCACACAAGCTGCGAGTGATCGCGCGTGATCAGCTTCCAAGCGTTGTCAGTAATGTTGCCTAGTATCGCTGCCTTTGACGCAACAAACTTCTCCAGGTTCGAGATCGACTCGCCAGCTTTGCGAGTCACCACCGCTGCAAGCTGATAGGGCTCGTCTCCATAAATCCAGTACTGCCCGCCGTCTCTTTTCAGCTCGGAGAGTGCCTGCCAGTACGATGCTGTGGTGGTTTCGCCTGAAGCAATCAACGGGTCGTGTGCCATCAGCAGCGCGCGCAAACGATCCGAGTCAACCCCGCTCAAGTCTTGTTCGCTGAACAGTCGGTGGCCGCGCATAATCAGCGTGCCAGCGCCAGAGTGCGTGAACAGCTCCTTGTGTAGATGCTCTGCAGAAATGATAGCTACTGATGAGCTGCGCGGAAGTGTGTCGAGTAGCTCCTTGATCTCTCTCAGCTTGAGCTTTGTGCCATAGCGGACCCATGGCTCCTTGAGAAGCCCCTCGTACTCCTCATCCAGATGTATTGTTTCAATCCGCTTCCCAGTTGTGCCGTGATAAAGCCCGTTTTTCTCGTTCAGATAGACTATCTTGAGGGGCTCAAGCACCCGTGCCAGCTCGCCAGCAGCGATGTCCGCATTAACATTGAGGATTTGGCCATCAGGAGTCTCTGCAAGCGATGTAAGGATGGGAAGACATCCAGCGCGAATGGAGCTCTCCACTACCTCGCGGTTGACGTGGACAATTCGCCCAACACGGTCGTACTTCTCCCGATTTAAATAATCCGCGACAAACACGCCGCCTGTGATCGGACGAGCGCGCGTGCCCAGGCGCTCAAGAGCTTCGACCAGTTTGCGATTTTCGCTGGCAAACACCTCGCGTGCAATCGCCAGTGTAGGACCGTCAGTAATACGGATACCATCCTCGTAGCGCGCCTCTATCTTTGCTGCTTCCAGCCGCTTGTTGAGCTGAGGCCCAGCGCCGTGTACAACAATTGGGTAGAGCCCTACGCGGTTAAGGAAGGTCAGGGATGACGCCAGCGTTGCCAAGTCGTCGGATATTACTGCTCCACCAACCTTGATCACCGCAAACTTTTGTGACTCTACCGAGGAGAAATGCCGCAGATACTGCTCTACTTCCTTCTTGGATCCAATGTTGTACAGGAGTTTCACGATGGTTTCCTTCTCTGATGTGTCAGGTCGAGTCTGATACGTATATGCTCTAACTGCGGCTCCCCATGCACGCGCACTACTGGCTAGTGTAACTCGAGACGCCTTGGCGACACTGCCAAGACGTCCTCTAGCAAGATGGCTGGCACGGATCATTGTAAAATATAAATGCTGCGATAAATAAATCAAAAAGTGTGAAGCGGAAGCAAGAAAGAAGGAAAGAGATAAGAGGGGATGGCTTTCGCTGGTGTGGATATATTCCGCAGATTTGGCATGTCTCTTTCCCGGGGTTCCTCCATACAGAGTATGAAACGCAAGAGATAAGGGGCTTCCCTCTCCAACACACGTCTGGAGATATACAGCACCTGGTGCGCTTGCCAAAAAAACGCAGGGGCGCATGCATACAAAGAGCAGTGAGCTTAAATATGCCTTGTGCAGCATTGCTCGACTTGGGTTCCACGACATCTTGTCCAGCACAACGCATACATGCTGCAAAGGCTGTGCGATTGATGGCTCTGCCGATAGCAAGTCGAGTCATCAACAAAGCCTGCGATCATCGAGCGATTCAACAAAAAAATTTTTTTTACACTAAATGCTCACTAGTGTGATGATCGGAAACGGTGCATTCCCCTTTTTTCCAGCCATTGCTCCGATTTTTTCGGCTCACGCTAATGCAGCACATGCGGGGGATAAAAGGGGCTCGGCCCAGTCTCTCCTGTCCACATTCCAGCTTTCCTCTTCATACTTCGCGCTAGCTTCTCTTGCAATCATCGCTTTCTAGCTGAAAAAATAGTATAAGGGTATAATCTACTCAATTCTTATCAACACTCGGTACTTTCGATAGTTAAAACAAAACAGAAAAAATGTCTGCTACTGTTGCTCCCGGATCCAAAGGCAAGGTTCTGCTTGCATATTCGGGCGGTCTCGATACATCGTGCATTCTGGTCTGGCTGATCGAGCAGGGCTTTGAGGTGCTTGCCTACATGGCCAACGTCGGTCAGGAGGAAGATTTCGACGAAGCTCGCGAGAAGGCCTTGAAGGTTGGCGCCTCCAAGGTTTTCATTGAGGATCTGCGTCGCGAGCTGGTTGAGGAGCTGGTGATTCCCACCATCCAGGCCAACGCTGTCTACGAAACCGTTTACCTGCTTGGCACATCGGTCGCCCGCCCTGTCATTGCGCGTTCACAGGTCGCCATTGCAAAGCGTGAAGGCTGCACGCATGTCTCCCACGGCTGCACGGGAAAGGGCAACGACCAGGTCCGCTTTGAGCTTGCCTACTATGCCCTTGACCCTAAGTTGCAAGTCATTGCTCCCTGGCGTGTGCCCGAGTTCTACCAGCGCTTCCCTGGCCGCAACGCGCTGCTAGCTTATGCCGCAGAGAAGGGCGTCCCCGTCTCTCAGACTCCTAGCAAGCCCTGGTCCACGGATGAGAACCTCTTCCACATCTCATACGAAGCCGGCATTCTCGAAGATCCGAATGTCACTCCTCCCACGGATATGTGGAAGCTCACTGTCGATCCCGAGAGCGCTCCCAACACGCCCGAGCGGATTACCATCACATTTAAGGCCGGTAAGCCAATCCGCGTCACCAACGAGGGCGACGGCACCGAAATCACCGATCCGCTGGATCTGTTCCTCTACCTAAACACTGTCGCCCGCCGCAACGGCGTTGGCCGCATTGACATTGTCGAGAATCGCTTTATCGGAATCAAATCGCGTGGCTGCTACGAGACTCCCGGAGGCACCGTCCTGCGCGCAGCACACATTGATCTCGAGGGTCTAGTTCTTGACCGCGAGGTCCGCGCATACCGCGATGAGCACATCACTCCTGTCTTTGGCAAGATTATGTACAATGGGCTTTACTTCTCGCCTGAGGGCGATCTGCTCACCAAGATGATTCCGATGACCCAGACTAACGTCAACGGCTCTGTGCGCGTCAAGCTCTACAAGGGCACCCTCACCATGGAGGGACGCTGGAGCGAAACTGAGACCTTGTACGATATGGAGCAGTCGTCGATGGATGTCCAGGGCGACTTTGAGCCTACCGATTCTGATGGGTTTATTAAGATTCAGAGCATCCGTCTGAAGAAGTGGGGCGCCAAGTTCCAACAGAACTAATCTGTGCTATTCCTAGCTTTTCTCTATTTTGAAAAAAAGTCAATAATGATGCCATCGCAGCTCTGTAATTTGGTGTGTAACAAAGGAACCTTGTTTCCCCTTTACATATTCTGTTCTCCACAATTTTTCTAGCTTTTGTCTGTGTGTCCGAGCTACTGTCCATAGACAACGTTAAATTGGATTGGTAAATGGACGATATCTGACAAATTTCAGCGACATCGCATATATTTGATTGATGTGTATAAATGGTATAGCATTGATCAAGCAACGTAGCCTAGCATATAGAATTGTCTGTAAATTTTTGATGTGGATTGAGACTAAGGTCTCCCAGAAGAGATCAGTTACCATGTCCTACTCTAGTAGACAAGCACAAAATGCCATGTGAACAATATGTATTATGTCACTGCTCCTTATGTTGCCCCCAATTTCAGGCATTGAAATTGCAGTGTTGCTGCTGGTCTATATCTTTAACACTCACGCTTCGGCCTGCATAAGTAAACCCCGAGAGTATTCCTGCTAATTAACCATAGCAACTCACCAAATGCCACAAGAAAAAACAACTACTCCAAGATACAAAGATCCAGGGAAGCCACCACCACCACCCTAGACCAGAAAGAAGCAGGCCTAATATATATCCCTTTAGTTTTAATTGAAAACCTGTACAGAGAACTTTTGGCTCGATTAGGATACATTGAAACACTAGCTTGGCGAGTCCTGCGCGACATTGGTATATCCATACTGGGTCCACAATCTCTCCACAACAGGCTTGACATGGCCTCGCAGCACCGTCCATGCTAAAAGCCCGATAACCAGCAGTAGGAATCCCGATACTATTAGCTCATCCTGCAACGAATCTCGTTGGAAACAGAGTGGGGCAATATCATCATCCACTGCCGCACCATCGCACAACGCGGGTTCTGCTATGCCACACAATAGCCGTGTGCAGTTCATGCACACATTCGGTGCCAGTGTATCGACATCAATCGGCTCACTGGCGTGTGGGAGATGCGTTAGCGCTGACTTGGTTAGTTCTATTATTGTCGAGTTTTGTCCACATGTACATTTGCAAAAATTGATGACATCCTTTGCAATGACTGGCGTTGCTACAAGGAATAGAAGCGACAGCTGGAGCAAAGGGAATGCAGCCATTTTGTAAAATGGAAAGAAAAAAAAGTTGCTAGGCTAAAAGGCAAGTAATTGTAGACAACCAACAGTTTGTTTTGTTTCGGTAATAAAGACATCGCGGGCATTAAACAGTTTACGGGCGTTCTCCACGTGGAGGTGTGGCTCAATTGAGTGGATTACTCTGCCGCGCTGCTTTTAGCGCGCTTGGAATCGCCATCCGTAGCCTCAGGATTGCCGTTGGCATCGGCTTGTTCGGCCTCTGTCCGCTTCTTGTTCGGCTTCACAAGGTTGCTAATATCTTTGATGTTACCCGATTCCATCGCCTGCTTAAACATCTCCTTAGCCCTCTCAGCAATCGCGTTCTCCTCTGGCGTCATCGCACTTAGGTCTACCGGCTTTGGCGGCGACTTCCATTCCTCAACCTTTGCAGCGACATCTTCCAGAACCTCCTTGAGTGAGGCTGCATCCTCCTTGTCTTCTGGCTTGTCAGATAGTTCAAGGGCCTTGAGCCGGTTCCCCAGAATCCGCTGTACATCCTCCATCAGTTCTAATGCCTTGGCAGTGTCGTTGTTGTATTCGAGTGCTAAAGCCACTTTGTAGTAGAGCTCGGCAAGCTCGCGGTTGTCATCGTCCAGATGCTGCAGCTTAACATTGAGGGCGGCAGTAAAGTCGTTGACTGCCTGCGCAAAATTCTCCGACTCCATCGACACATCTCCAAGTAGCATTAGCGTCTCGGCATACTTGAGCTGCGATTTGCTGTCGGTCTCCTTCTCCTGAATAACTCGCGCCAGATCCAAGATGTCCCATGCCGCAGCAAAGTCATCTTCATCTTCCTCCTCCTCAGCTCCTTCGTTTTCAGCAGCAATACCATTGTCAGCCTGCTTGCCCTTCGAGGATGAACCTTCCTCCATTCCGCTGTCGGCTGCAGCCTGCTCGAGACCCTCGACTTCGCGAAAGTCAGGTTCGCCTTCAAAATTGATATTTGCCTTAGATGGAACGGCTTCCTTGTCTTCGTCTTTGGAAGAGTTACCAGTAGCTGCTTCAGCCAGGGCTTTCTGTGCCAACAATGCGTTCTGTTCGATGGCATGCTGCAACAGCGCGCGTCCGTACATCACCAAACAGTCTGCATACCTCTGCGATTCGCTCCCAAAGGTTTGCTCAGTAATTGAAGAAAGTTCGCCAAAGTTCTCGATGGCTTCCTCCCAATCACCAAGTGCGAATGCGCGAGTGCCTACTTCCAGCAAGTCAGCAATCACAGGCATTACCGCACCAAACGCACTCTGGCTGTCGTTTGCCGTTGCTGTCTCTGAAATATCCGCCTGTTTTCCTTTGTCCGCCATTGCAAGAAAAAAAATAGTCTCAAAAAAAGAAATTGTTATAAAAATTGGTTAAAAGAAAAGCAAAAAAGCTAAAAGACGTGGCGCGCCATGCAATGGCAACCTTATTAACGCGTACGCGTACGGTCTGGCATGCATCTGGCCTCCTGATCTCTATAATGTAATTTGCAAAAGTATTAGCATTAGCAGTTGATTAGATGTGGTATTGGATATTTCGAGATTTGTATCATTTGGGCGGTGCGTTTGCGTTGTGGGTGATGTGTTGTCAGAGAGGCTGTTGGCGGCGCGGTTTCACGTTGGGCGGTGGAAAAGAGGGGAACGTCAGAAAAATATTGCGTATTAATATCAATTGCACATTAATAAATAAATAAATGCCTACACCAAACATCCATTTAATCTACAAGTGCCCGCACTCCAGCGGTGCAGCATAGAAAACTTACCTCATGCCATCGCATTCAGCCAAGATGTAGATCAGTTTCAGTTTTCTGTAAAATAATGTGAATAAGTGCATTGCACTAGAACCCCAGTTCCTTACCTTTACCAAGCCTGCGTCATTTGGAAGGCAGATTACCCCGCAAGTATCTTAAGAGCAGTGATCGCTTATCCTCACAATCAGATACAGAGCGTTTGGCCCAGGAATTGCTTGGGCCAGCAATCGCAGACACTGCCCGAGCAGATTCCCTGGCACGATGAGGCCGCGGTGCTGCGAGAGCATTTCTATTTCCGCGTTTGAATGTCTCAGAGACCCTGTTAGTTCTATTATAAAAATCACATACAAACTATAACATCTATCTACTTT
>JANBQQ010000060.1:0-66113 GCA_027577275.1 Coemansia sp. RSA 988 | reverse complement strand
AGAGAGGTGTGTGGACTCGTTAAAAAGCATTGCCTGCCAAGAAAATCAAATGAAACCCAGCCCCGCAGACGTTGATGCTCCTTGACTTTCATTGCCAGTGCTGTTGACTGCCACTGCTACCTATGCCGCAGGGCAGGAGCAATTGCCATTAACTGCTTTCTACTCTGCTGCCAACGCCAATGCACAAGCAACGCATCACACATAATGCAAACGTACTACCTAATCGGCGCAAACCCGCAATACCCAATTCCGCCAAAAATAATTATGTACCAACGCTAATACTTTATAGCAAAATACTGTATTTCTCCATACTTTTCACACAACATTAAGTATTTTATTTCAAAAAAGCAACCTATGCGCAATTTAAAACAAAAAACTTTAGATAAACCACATAAAATAGCTTATGTAGTACTAGAGTGAGTGTTTTTATGTGATGCTTTCAAAGTTTCGTAATCATAATGTCATTTGCATAAAACTAGCGCGGCGTATCGCTTTCAAAACCCAACGCATCATTGTCAAGTATGCGGTACATCTCATACCACTCAAGTTCACCAGTAGAATCAATAAACAGCTGGTCTGGGTAATACAAAATGAACTGCACAAACACACATGGGTTACCATACCCAGACACAATTTGACTTGACAAGGATCTTATATGATCATAAGGAGCCACAATTTGTTCCAGCAACTGCAAATGTCCCGGCGACATACGCCACACAACAGCATCGTCTTCGGGAAGATTCAGATTTATACGATTAAAGCTATGAATTTGCACGTAAATCTGACATGCGTTGGCTGGCCTGCGAGTATTCGGGTATCCAATTACAGAATAGCTATGAACTTCGGGTAGAAGCTCGTCGTAGATATCGCTCATTTCTCTAATAAGCAGAATACAAACGTTAGGCATGGCACGAAGAAGCTGTTCAATAATCATTCCGATAATAGGTGGTGGTACTTCCACTCCCAAATGCGTCAAGCTATTCATAATCTGCGCACGACCTACTAGGTGCGTCAAATCCTCATAAATCCATCTATAAATAATACCAAGACTACTCTGAAAATAAAGCATGCCAGTGGTATGAATAATGACGTTTTTTACCAACGAAAGGTGCCCGTTATTAATAATTAACTGAATATTGGTGACGATCCCATCCATAGACATACGAGGTGGATATTGTATAATTGCATGTTTATAAAGCTTGGGAACTCCGATAATCCTCCACGTGCGACAAACGCTTAGATACTCTAGACAGCTTTTCCATTTATCTACCGACTCTAGACATAAATCAAAAGCGTGGTCGAGTATAGCTGAGGTAATATCAGTTAGAATATTCAAAATGTTCGACATTGCTTATATGTGAATGTAGAATATGGTTAAACAAGGAATTGGTGGTTATACTGCGAGACAACGGTCCACAGCTAAACAAGTAAGTAAAAAGAAGGGCTGGTATAAAGATGGAGGATATGAATATGTTTTTTTTGTGAATTTTATGATTTTATGATTTTTTTTTATTTTTTTTATTTTATTGCAGACCTTGAAAACTTAACGGCCCTTCTTGGCTATATATTTAGCAAAAAGACCCTCCTCAACTGCAATACCTTCTCAACCGTTGATGGCTGTGTACCCATTTTTGTCAGGGGTGGTTGCCGATCATGCATACGGACCGATGGTCCCGACATGCAGGCGATCAGTAAGCAATCTGGGGGTGGCTGCCGGTCTTGGTGTACCATTGTTAAAAATGAGCGCCACACATTCAAACACATTCAAACACAGGCAAAACCCCAGCATCCACGCAGCGAAGTTTTGTGTGCACAGCTTCAACAATCTCAGTCGCTGCACATGTGCTTGCATCTGCCATATGAAAGAAAGCTTATGCTGCGCCATGCGTTTCCCTGACCGAGTGGCTGTTGACCAAACAATTGAACTTATCTCCGCATTTTGGACCAACATTTACAGGTGAACGCATCTCTGTCGGACCGATTTCCACAAGTGATCTTGCTGCTTTTCTTGGCGATATGTTTTTTTTTTCATCATTGTTTTTGTTGTAGCTGTTTCAGGCCGCAAACTGACAGCATAGCTACACACCCAAATTCTAATTGTCGCATAGACACCTAATTCGTATGAGAATATCTAATCTCTAGGCTTGCGAGATTACTCCTTGGTATAGCACTTGTCTCGGAGCAGAGCTAAAGAAATTACTAGCAGAAGATTCTATCAGTGTGCAGTGGTATAATAGTCGTACTTTCCAAATTGGATTGGCGTAATGTAATTCTGCCTATCCACCAGCCTTTTCTGCCAACATAGACGGGCCCAATTTGGGTTTGTAGGTTGCAAGTATTGGTTTCAAGACCTTTTCTAGAATAGGCTAGTTTCGGATTTTCTAGCTCCTAGAAGAAGAGCCTCTTCTGAGCATAAAAAGAGCGTGTCAGAGACTATACTCTTGGATTTTTTGCCTTTGGTTTTGTCATCACTCATTCCAATGGTAGACCCTCCGGGATTACATTGAGTGGATTTCCGATCAACTGTGATTTGATTGACTGCTGACCATCTTTTTGTCTTTTAGGTAACGGACAGGCTTTTCTTCTCTTTTTACTGGAATATTACTTTTGCGTTTGCATTTGCAGTGTTTCTGGCTCAATCTAGTGTCTACTGCCCGTTGGAGAGAATATATTGGGCTAGTGTAATTGAAGCAATGTACAATTCAAACACCAGCGACAGCCACGCCTACTCTACACCAGCTTCACCCAATCCCTATTGCACTCAGTCGCCTGGTGACGAGAAAACAGCATATGATAGGGAGCTAGCATCACTATTTCGTGCGACTGCGGCGAATGTCACACAGTTATACAAAGAAGCTAGCAACATTGGAAGCAGTGCATACAAGGCAGGATACGAGCAGTGTTACGATGACCTGTGGGAGTTTATGCTGGCGGCACAGGCCGATGCTGCTTCGCTTACAGACTCTGATGATCACCGGCGGCGGCGGCAGATGATGATACAGCAGCTACTTGAGTTTGCTAGGGCAAAGCGCTTGGCACCGCGACAACCAAATACTGCAGGCGGCAGCTTTCCATCTCCTCCAGCAAGCCAACCTCATGAGCATCTCCAGCAGCGACTGACCGCAGGTACGCATAATCAATATCGCTTTTGACGCATTCTATTGTATAGGAAGATTGCCTGTTATTTGACAATGCCTTCTTTATTGTTTGCAATTGGCGGGGCGTTTATGCAATGGTTTGCTGTCCATTCTGCGCATTGTGCGACTAGCATATACAGCCATTCCTCTCTGGAATTTACCTCTAGTTGTAATGGAACTCCTTAAAACTTGCATGCTACTACAAGCTCTGGCTTTTATACGAGACAGCGTTGGTTATATTTAACTTGATGACAAGTGATATGATGATTTGCCAAATTCCTACTAAACCATGCAAACTATTTGCGAATCACGGTGTAGATCTGGCATGTAGCTCTGGTAGAGCTTCGAGTACTGATGCGCAAGAGTCGCAGGTGCTCTTGCCCCAGCCAGTGGTGCACTCCGGCGAGGTAAGATTTCTCAATCCACATTTCCGATTAGTTACGATGCTGTTCTGTATACCTCTAAACTATTCTAGTGGATTAGCCTTTTTTTGATATTTTACAAACAGATACCTTAGGCCTCTACAAGCGAGATTCCGGGCCAGAGGGTTCCAACGACCCACGATGAACGCCAGCTGAGTTGTGCTCAGAGCGAAGCAGCAGATCCTCCACACAGCAGCTCTATATTTAATGAGAGTCTTGTCGGGTCCACCAATAGCTGTCTTGTAGGCGTGAATGTATCCGGAACCACACAACCCTTGCTACAAACTAAGCGCGTGTTAGACAATTATGATTCGATGGATGTTGAACCACCAAGGCGGCGACAGCGTAAAGATGATATTGAAGCGATATAGACATTCCCCTTTCGAGACAGACAATTTGTACAGACCAAAAAACAAGCCTTTCTTAAAAATTAATATCTATACACTTAGGAATTATGTCTGCCCCTACAAGACAGTAGCCCCATTGAATATATTTGTAGAGGCAGATATTCATCAGCATTAAAATGGGTATAGATTGGCGGCTTATTGACATTGAGAATTTGGATACTTGACTTGGCCACATCCAATGGCTAGGGAGTTAGAGCTGTCCCAATCATTTTTGTGAGCACTTTGTTACCCACCTGATGCAACTCGATTCTTAACTAATTGTGTGTTACCTATAATAAGGGCTTGCATTTTATTACATTACAGAATACGTGCGTGTTTTGAAGAATCATCAGCATCAAGTGTGTGCCAGCCATGAATGCTAATAAAGCTCTCAATACGTAGGTATATTATAATTAGCAAAATTATTAACGTTGGTGGTTAATCATTCCGGCGGGATTTTGTTTAGCGGGTTTGCGCCAAGCAAGCAGTGTGTCTGAGTTGTAGACGGGGGCGTTGTTTGCGCATGGCAGAAGAGGCTGTTGGCGTTGGCAGTGAACAAGAGTGAAACGTCAGAGAAACGCTGCGTATTAGTACCAATTGTAGATTAATAAATAAATACATCCAACACACATCCATTAATCTAAAAGTGCTTGCGCTTCAGCGGTACAGCATAGAAAATGTGCCTCAAAAGTACGGTGTTCTGCCAAGACACAGAACAGTTACAATATTCTATAAAATACTGTGAATTTAGTGTATTGCACTAGAGCTCCGGCTCCAAGCCTGCGCCATTTGGAAGGTGGATTATCCCGCATGTGTATTAAGAGCAATGGCCGTCCATCCTTACTATCAGATTCAGAGCGCTTAATCTGCGGGTTTTCTGGACCGGCAATTGCAGATACAGATGCAGAGCTTGGGCCGGCAGTCATTGACATTGTGTGTGCATATTTATTTTTACGTTGGAATGATGTAGGGACCCTGTTAGTATTTTTATAGAAATCACATAGAGGCCATATCATCTATCTACTTTTACTTAAAAAGGAGCATGTAGAGAGTATGTCTACTACATGATATTCAGTTTGTGCTTGTCGGATGCCCTGCCTTGTGGATAGACAGACTGCCATTTCCTGACTGTGTCTAGAGATGAGAAAAGCGTATGACCTCGTTAAAGAGTATTGCACTACCAGTAGAATAGATGCAAGCCAGCCCCGCAGATGTTAATGCTTATTAGCTCTCACTTCCAGTGTTGTTGACTGAAACTGCTACCCATGTCGCAGAACAAAGATAATTGCTATTGGCTGGTTACTGCTCCTCCGCCAATCCCAATGCACACCACACTGCCAACGACCTCTCAGCCCATGCGCAAACAACGTCTCCATTCACAATGCACACCCACTTCCCGAATGACGCAAACCCGCTATACCAAATCCCGCCAAAATAATTAATCAATAACGCTAATACCTTTGCAAAATAAAATACATAGATTTGTTTGCGGGCAGGTATGTTTTATCCAATAGTAGTTGGTGGTTTCTACGAGATTAATTGATTGGCTTTCAGTCTTAAATTCTAAAAGCATATCAAACTTATCGAGCTCTGGTTGTCTATAAGATCCATAGCATGTGATCGAAAGATCACTTGCCAACTTTGCGGGAGAATGGCACCTCTCGGAATTATTTTTGCGCTTGCCAAGCCGCGCAATCTGAAAAGCGGTAGTAGGAATAAAGTGACAAGTACAATGACCAGCATTGGCACGTCGTCGACAACAACTATTACTAGAAGACAGAAATGTACATACGAAATGTCACAAAGGCTTTGCAACGCTTTTACCAATTTATGTATCCCCCGCCGTGGCCTGAGAGAGCCACGAGCACAAACGATTTAATAAGCAACGGATTTAGAATCGTATACCATTGTTTGAATTTGACGATGGTACTGGTTGTGACCACGTGTATGTCACTAGGTTTGAGAAGAAAGGGTGCCTGTGTGGAAATCACGTTGCCCTCGTGAATTCAGACACGAGGATGGGTCTGACGAGTTTGAGTGCTGTGATGCAGGTATTGCGGCGGAGTAGCGCTACGGGACCTAGAAATTAAATGCCGACAACCAATAGAAACATATTGATGGCTGGTACGAGTTCTTCTTGTAAGCGATGAAGAACAAGAAGGTTGTAGTGCCATCTGCATATATTTCTTGGTGATAGAGTTGCCAACTTACGCCAACGTTGCATAGAAAAGACATTTTCATGCTTTGAGTGTGAGGCTTTTTGCAGCTTGTCTTCTGTCTTACCTATAGAGTAGACACGACTCGAAGTCGGAGATGAGATGTATGCAAGCGCATAAGAAGAAAGGAGCATGAGAATGCCTGCACGCAGCGGTGCTGCCTTTTTTGTCTTCTGTTTTCATTTGCCCCGCAGAGCTCGTATAAAAAGCATCAACTACATTTTGAGAGGCTGCGCGCCAAGAAGACCTTATCAGTGTTTTGGTCAGTGCTTTTGTTTCAATCTATGGACATTTGGTTTTTTATTACGTTGACATTGACCTTGAAATAGGAATTGCTGGGAGGTTTTGTATATTGCAGCTATTACAAGTACTTTCCCGCGCTCTGGATTGCCACCACCTTTCAACTTCCAGTACCAGACCCAACATGGACGCATTTTCGGAAATAACGCCAAAGGTTACTAGTTTTGTTAACCAACAACCAGTGGTATTCTTTGACATTGGAGATGCTGGTTACCAGGCACAATATCAGTTCCAGCCCCTGGCTCGACCAGAAGTCAATTTGGCTGATCTTTCTCCGCATACGCCACATACCAGCCTCCCACCACCACTACAATTGGCGTTGCCGATTGATATTACAAGCAACTTCCAAGGCGCCGCGGACAATGGTATACTCGAAACCTTGTCTTTTCTTGGCCTGTCCAGACTATTCAATTTGCCAGAGCAAGGTCAATCTGCAGCAATAGACAAGCAACATAATGCTTCGGGAATTTTAGGAATGCAGCAGAGTGCTGTGGATGCAAGCATAAGAAGCGACGCCCCAGCCAGCAAGTTATTGTGGTCGGAAATTCTGGGTACCCAGTGGCCAGTTGTGGACAATAGTGTCACGCTGCCGTCGCCACAGGAAAGCTGTCTATCTGGAAATGCCGATTTCCCCACATCCTACGAGACTACCGACACAGCATTACAATGCCACGCAAACCTGGAAACTGGTCAGTTTGTTGGAAATTCACAGACCTCTGTCTGGGATATTGTAACCGCTGTAGCACCCCAAAGCCCTAATACCACATCTGTATCTACCACGTCTATTCACAGACCACACGCAGATCCAATTCCATTTTCCAGCAAAGAGGATGGTGGTGACGCTCAAGCTGCAGCTGCAGGCAGCCCAGCAGCATCCAGCACAAGCCCCTCCCCAAGCACAGTGCATTCGGATGCAAGTACGGCTTCTGCAAAGCGCTCGCGTGATGCACGCCATACGCATCAAAGGGTTACTTCGGCAGCGTCTTCGAGTGGCAGGTTTTCGCCAGAGGCTCAAAAGGCGCTCCAGCAAATCCTGCACTCTATTCGAAACAACCCTTACCCATCAGATGAGCTAATCGAAAATATTAGAGTAGAATTTGGGCTTAGCAGTAAGCAGGTTCGTAACTGGTTTGCGCTACAGCGTTTCCGCCATATGGTTCGGAAGGAGCACCAGGGTACCACAAGCTGGCGCTTCCGCAGCGAGACATTGCAGAATAGCTAGCCTGTTTTCGATGCCTAATTATTTCTATTATCTAATTTTTCCTTTGCTGTATTGTAGCAGAATGGGAATAGTACTTGTAGAATGTATCTATTTAATCAATTATCTGCACCTTGGTTCAGCTGCTTTCGTTACATGAAAGCATTATCTCAACAACACAGTTTTTTGACAGGGAAGCGTATCCTGTCTCTTTTAAAGCAGTTGGTGTCATATATCTGTTTGAATAGAAATACTTACAAAAGGATTATGTCTATGTTTTATTGCCTGGGAGCTTCAATTGGTCTTAAAACCGGTAATTGAGCATTGTTGATTAAGTATATAGCATATTACTCTTTTTCGATTATGCTATTGTTGTTTTTGCAAGATGGTAGTCATGCGTACTTGACAATCACGCTGGCCCCTCCGCATGCTATTATCTTTTCAATACAAATCTTTGTAAGGTTTGCCTGGACAATAAACATGGATTTCTACTCGTACGATTACTGTCTATATTTAAACCAATTGCTAAAGAGGAAGACGAGCATGCAAGGGGTGCGGCGGTTTGTTGTATGCCTAAAATAGATGTGATTTTCTCTGGCGCACGCCCTGGCAATCACAAGGCACAACCCAGTCGACAGGAATATGCATAATAGACGCATGCATATGCATAATGTCACTATTTTTGGATTGAGAGAGTAAGGCCATGATGTGCAATTAGAAAAGTTTTTATGAAAGTTCTTGCGAAAGCAACAAAGACGTGTATGCATATACACACACACATTACCGACAATAGCGCAATGCCAATGTTATGTATGCTATTGCGCTAGCTGTGGCCAGATCGGTAGACACCCAAGAAAGTTTCAATGAGTGGCTTGCTAATGAGTTTGAGGTTTGCCCGTCATCAGCTATGGATGTGACTTTCACCCATCCTCCACACTGAAGCATATTGGTCTGCGAGCGGGTACATTTCTACTGCAAGGATGGTGATAGTAGTAATTGTGATTAACGCTTAAATATGGACTTCACCATGCGGTCGATCAACGTATGAATCTATAAATAAATGTGTTTGCAAATCATGCTTGCCAATCAACTTTTGTCGCTTGATGTTTCATTTCGAATTTCCAGAAAAGAGGGGCTGTGGCTCTAGCAATTTGGACCAAGATACAAACTCCATTGAAAAAATGAGCACGTTTGTCAATGGAAAGTAAAGCGAGGATACACTTCAATACAATACCAAAATGCGTAAAAAAGCGACTAGGCTAGCGTAAGCGTGCTTGAAAAGATCAGCTGTCTTGACATGTCAGATTCCAAAATAGGACAGGCTTGGTTGCTTTTCAGCAACTTTTGACTGTCTATTTATCATTGGAGAAAACAAAAAACAATAGTCGATTATGTTCATTGAGTATCCAGTTGCAGGAAAAAAGAAAAAGCTGGGTACCAACAACCATGCACACTATTTCCACAATATATCCACGTCATATTAGGCGTCTGTCACAATTGGTAATCCCTTTCTATACTGGAGCTTTTTGGCCTTGCATGCATCACCCCCCCCCTCTGTTCCAAACATAGAATTATGAGAGATAGCCACTAAATTCGTCTTTTTTTGCTAACACAAACATGGATGCACCGCCGACGCTCTTTCATCTTTTTTGCAAACATGCACGCACACGCATTGTAACAAATGCGTGCGTATAATGGTACATGTTCGTGCTGCAGGTAGCCGCCGCATGGCTTAGAGATAAAAGGGACATGCCCTGGAAGGTGGGGTCGCCGCTGCTGCCCCTACTTCAAAAGGCACATATTCTTTCTCATTCAAGCTACCATTCTCCCAAGGCATTTCCCCTATTTTCATATCCGCATCTGTCTACCGTTCGGAGTTTCAACCTTTTCTACGAGAATTGCATGAGAAACGACCTTACTCTACCATATATACTTTCGCCGTCGCTTGTACATCGCTCTCCTATCTACTTCCTTATATCCTCTCCTGTCTTCCCAATACGCTGGCACTCGCTTGATCACCAAAACGCCCAATCCAGACGAACACATTTCTCTTTTCCCTTTTTCGCATCAACTGCCAACATATATATACACCTCTACTTTTGGCACTTGTCTCGTAGTTTGTTGAAAGCGCACTCTATTTCCACACCTTTTCTAGCAATATTCAACGGGAGCGCATCTTGGGGTTTTGCAGTAAAAGGCCTATATCTGGTCAGCGATTATTTGTTTATATCGCTTACCCCGGCTTGACATTGGTTGTCATTCACTTGCAGTGCATAACTCGCCATCAAGCAAACTGGACCGCCATCATGACCTCTGGACAAAATAACAGCTACAATCCCGGGACATATACTGCGGACTTAACCGGGGCATTTAGTCTGGCCGCCGGCACCTCGGCTATGGACACCAGCGGCAATTCTAGGACCACTGCAGGCAGTGGCAATCCGCAGCACATGGTGCCTATTACGCCTAATATAAGCTCCGACTCGTTTTTGGCAACCCAGGCAGTTGGTTTAGGAAACTTTTACAGCGGGCCAGGAGCCAACGTGCCTTCGATTGGTATATCGTCGTCAGATGCTTCATCTATAGCTGGTGCGCTTCTAAACTTTGGTGGAATCCCTCTGGCTTGCGCTGGCGAGGCGGTTTCGGTATCCAACGAGTCTAATAATGTTCTCACAGGGCAAAGTGGTGATCCCCTCTACGCGCAGGGATATTCTGGGCTGAATGAACAACTACAAGGCATGCTGGTAATGCCAATGCATGGTTCTACGCCACCAGTCTCGGTTTCGTCGCCCGACTATTTGAATGGTTGCACGGGAGCCAGCGACCTTTCAACAATGGTAGGAGTCCAGCCAACGCAGGCTTCTGGATTGAGCTACACCCAGGCACTACAAATGCGTGCACCACTCCCACAGGCAACCCAAAACGCCGCCAACAGCAGCACCGGAACTGCAGCGGCAGCAACAGGAATGGGTAACGCACTTGTTTATTCCACGCCGATCATGGGGTCGACGCAGCTGCCTGCAGAACCATTGTTCAGACACATCGCTTACACAAATGCCAGCGCTGCATTTGTACCTAATATGGATGGCTCAGCGGGCAATGGTATGCAAATGTATGCTTACCCACAGCACAACACTGCCCGGAGCGGTATCCCAAGCCTCGTCCACACTCCGCAGCCTGAACATTCTCTTGATGTGCGTGATATGCTTGCGTTGAACACGCATGCAACGCCCAGCCTCGTTGGGTCGCTGGCTGACAGCATTGGTGACACACAAATTGCTATTCAGCAGCAGCAGCAGCAGAATTCCTTGCCAGGCTTCTTGGCGCCCAACTTTGCTGCCAGTCCCGATCATCTCGCGCACCTGCGGCCACAGAGGTCGCTTAGCCTAAGCGAGCCAGCACGCGCACGCTCGTCATCACCTTGTCTTAACAGGCTTGCCACCATGCCCAACCTGACAGGACATCCATATTTCCCGCGTCACACATTGGCTTCCAGGGGCACAGCAGCCGATGTTCATGGTAACAATGCACACTTCCGGCGGATTCGCAGCCACGCTCGCACTGGCTCGGACAACGTTGTAGAGAGCACATCTAGACTTTCAATAGAGCAAAGCTCACACATGCCGAGGGGCTGGAGGTTGGGGTGTGGCGCCTCAGGGTCGTCGGCCGCAAGCAGAACAAGCACCTCGCTCGGGACTGTTCACATGTATCCGACAGTCGCTGGCCATAGCGATGAAAGTATACCGTCATCCGACGATGCTCGCAGCCTCAACAATGGCGAATTCGATACTGGCTCTGAAGTACAGCGCACGCCCAGTGGCCGCATTCCCCTTACTCGCGAGCAGCGCGAGATCTTCTTTCGCTGGTTATACGAAAATGCACACGATCCAAAGCCCAAGGGAATCGAGCGCGACCGCCTGCGCCGCATCGGCAATATGACACGCGATAGGTTTAAGACTTGGTTTGCTAACGCCCGTCGCAGATATTTTAAGATTACGTACGATGACGGCGTGCAACGCTATGCAGTTAACGAGCGCTTCAGGGTTGCTTGTCATCGCGCCAAAATCAACATTGACTGAATTTATGTTTGTTTGCTTCTCACTCCTTTCTTCACAGATACACCGACCTTTTTTCCTCGTTTGCAATGTTGTAAATACCAACTGATCATATTATATTTTGCAGAAGTATTAGCGTTGGTGCTGGCAGTGAAAAAGAATAAAACGGTAGAAAAACATTGTGTATTAGTATCAATTGCGCATTAATAAATGAATACATACACTACACATCCATTTATTCCACAAGTGCTTGCGCTTCAGCAACATAACATAAAAACTTACCTCAAAATATCGTGTTCTGCCAAGACGCAGAACAGTTTCAGTATTCAATAAAATACTGTGAATAAGTGCATTGCGCTAGGACTTTGATTCCTTACCTTTGTACAGCCTGCGCCATCTGGAAGGCGGGATTATCCCCATGTATCTTAAGAGCAGTGACCGTTTATCCTCGCTATTAGATACAGAGCGCTTGACCCGGTAATTACTTGACCCGGCAATCGCAGACACCGTCCTAGTAGATCCCCTGGTATGACGAGGCCGCGATGCTGCAAGAGCATTCTTATTCCCGCGTTTGAATAACCCAGGATTCTGTTAGTATTATTATAAAAATCACATAGATACTATAACATCAATCTACATTTATTAAGAGTAGTATTTAGTGAGGATGCTTACTGCGTGATATTCAGTTTGTCGGATGTCTTGTCATGTGGATAGATAGGCTGTGTCTTGAGATAAGAGAGGCTTGTGGATTTGTCAAGGAGTATTGTCTGCCAACTAAAGCAAATAAAAGCCAGCTCCGCAGATGTTGATACTCTTTGGCCTCCATTGCCAGTGCTGTTGACTGCCACTGCTACCAATGTCGCAAGACAGGAATGATTGTTATTGGCTGTTTCCTACTCCACCGCTAATGCTAACGCAAACTGCATCGCCAAATTAACCAACCGCCAACGCTAATACTTTTGCAAAATACAGCATTGGCTTTTGCCGAACCGAGACTGGTATGCTTGACGGTTCCTTAATCAGCCTCCTGATTTATTGACACAGTCATCAAACCCTCATCCTTTTTCCAAAGTCAGAGCATTTTGTTCCTCCCGTGCATTTGCTTGTCATCTGTTGCAGCAATTTCAATATATTTCACACTCTGTACTATCTACTTGTTGACTTTTTCTCAAAATGATTCTTCTCGAGCCCAACAGCCGTGTCTTGGAGGAGACTCTGCTGGCACGCTTCACAAGCGAGAAGCCGGAGATTGTCGAGATTACGCTTGTCGACTTTGACAATGTCATATACCATGTGCAGACGTCAGCCGAGCAGCGCACACTGCTTAATCTGTCAGTAGAGATGAAGTACTTTAATGAAGTAGTGTCGTATGGTGCCGACGAAATCCTAAAGCGCGAGTACGGCGACTACCTTGTTCCAGTAGCAAATCCCCAGTATCAGATTACGTTACAGTTCAATTTGGAGCAACTTCCTGAAGACAAGGCAGCACTTGCCAGACATGTATCCATGTTGAAACGTAATATGCTGGCCAGCTCGTTTATCCGCGCATTTGAGTACTGGGAATCGCAGCAAGAAGGAGCTGGGCCGCTGATGGCTACACACTATCGCGACAGTGAGGCGATATATGTGCAGGCTCAACAAGACCGCGTTACAGTCATATTCAGCACTCTTTTTAAGGAGGAAGTTGACCGTGTGCTGGGCAAGGTCTTTTTGCAAGAGTTTGTCGATGCCAGACGCCAGTCGTCGATCCAGAATGCACCACAGGTGTTCTATTCAAATCGTGAGCCGCCGCTAGAGCTCCGCCATTTGGCCGATTTGCGTCAGGACGAGAGCGTCGGGTATGTGTCGTTCGTGCTGTTCCCTCGTCATTTTGCCGACCAGGAATCCAGGGAGAAGACGATTTCGCAGATCCAACTCTTCCGCGACTATCTGCACTACCACATTAAGTGTGCAAAGGCATACATGCACTCACGTATGCGGACGCGCGTCCAGGAGTTCCTCAAGGTCATCAACCGCGCAAAACCAGACCGCACTACTGCTACATCGGAGAAAAGAACGGCGACTGGCCGCTACTTCCGACCGCAGTTCCGACAGCCAACGTCTCCTCAGCATGCTGAGGGTGAGTGGTGAAGCGACATGGCATGGGCTGTTACATGTCTTTTTCGTTATTTCTCTTTTGCTATTCACTTTTTGGCACGGTATCGCTGCCTTTGAATAAATACAACACTGCCTTGGCTGCAAGCTCAGTGTGTCCGCTGTGGTATGAAAAGCGCGGCGATTTACTAAGCTTTCCACGGCTCCCATTACCTGAGCGGGAAATTTCTAGAGTCTGGCTGCTATCATCAACCAACTCCGTAAAAGCAGAATTGATTTATTATTATTTTGCAGTTGTCCTCAAAATACATATTTTTTCTAGAAAAAGCATTTACTTCAAACCATGTTGCGCCAGCTCGGTAGTACCTGTATACGCAGATCTATTGCGACAGCAACAATGGATCAATGCATCCTTGGACGAACCACCGATCAGCTGCGTGCGCTTCCGCCGATCGGCTACATATATTTGGGCGAGGTGCCCTACCGCAAGGCATTAGAGATGCAGACAAAGCTCTGTCGCAAGCGCATTGAAGAGATACACGATAACACTCGTCAGTCGCTTACTGAATCCCAAGGTCGCAGGCTATCGAATGTTCTTGTGCTGCTGCAACATCCGCCTGTTTACACCAATGGACGCCGAAACCGAGGAAAACTATCCTCAGAGGAAATAACGCGACTACATGGACTTGGATGTGACTATGTGGAGACCAATCGTGGTGGTGAGATTACGTTTCACGGGCCCGGACAACTGGTTGCCTATCCAATCTTATATCTAAAGGACTACCATCTGGCTACCAAATGCTATGTGAGGGGATTAGAGCATACTGTCACAAAGACGTGTGCACACTTTGGCATCAAGGCCAAAGGAATTGACGGCTTTCCTGGAGTTTGGACATCGCCAACGCAAAAGATTGCTGCGATAGGCACGCATGTGCAGCGGTATGTGACGTCTCATGGCTTTGCACTTAATTGCACCACTGATATGAAATGGTTTCGCGAGATTGTACCATGCGGATTAGATGGTAGAACCGCGGTTTCAATGCAAACACTACTTGCGCAGCAAGGAAATCCCGTTGATACAAACATTGATGCAGTGTTTCCTGTAGTAGTTAAGAGCTTTAGCCAAGTATTTGGCTGTGACGTGCGTCCATTAAGCGAGGTTTCTCCGGAAACCCTGGATGCGATCCACAGACTCCTTTGATAGAGATAAGAAAAATGGAAGAAATAGTAAAGTACCATCCATTCTCTTCTCTGCTCTCAAAATTAAGACATGCTAAAAGTACAGATCACGCATAAACGCAACTATTACGACCCGGCAGTGTAAAAGTAGTATTGTTGCCAGAGAGGTTGATAGTCCTGGATCAAAGAACCCAGCAAGCTGATCAGCGGCTTGTTTCCGCACCAGTTGGCAGCACGAGTCAGACGTGATTCGGTAAAGCGATCAAAGAAAGGTGAGCGCAGAAGATAGTACAAGAAGAGCCACTTTCTGCGTGACAACTCCTCTCTTTCGATTGTATGTTCGGGTTGGCCCTTCTTACCAGCGTGCAGGTCTGTACGCACCATCTGTCTGCTTGCCAACTCAATTAGCAACGATAGAGCCCACGGCCTCCAGTCGCCCCGACCCATTTTGCGGATACCAATAACGTATATAAGTGGTCGCAAAATAAATAACAGCTCCCCAGCAAGACCTAGCGCACCATAGCGGCGCACTAGCGACTGGGCCGGAGCCACGCCTTCTGGATCTCTCGTCTCGCCTGTGATATACCCGCTCAAGTTAGCATTGCCCTCAGAGTTTTGCAAGATATCCCTGACAGATTTGAATTCAAGCCCGCTTCGATTTCCCTTCCACTGTACACTCGGTGTCTCTGAAGCAAGTGAGTTTCCAGCAGAAGTAGCCTGTTTGGTTGTTCCTAACATGGCCGGATCTACCATACGCTCAGGCACCACAGCACCTGTAACCATACGACGTCCGCTAAGTTTTAGCAGATTGAGACGCAAGACGATTTTGGTTATCTCTATCCAAGAGACAATCTTCCATCGTAGCTTTTCGCCAAATCTCTTAACAATGATCATCTCAATAAGCTTCTCGCTAAACTGCAGTCCGCTCAGAAGCAGCGTGGTGAGGCGATAGAGGTCGGACTCCCGCGATAGTTGGTCATGGTAGCGGTTGAATGGAGTGGTGTCGACCTTAATTGGCTGACCTTGTCTGTCAACTAAAAGACCGGATTTTGCAGCCTTGGCCAGCAAGCCATCGTGGTATACGCCAACAAAGCTCAGTAGCGTGTATATGGCCTCAGATGCTATCTCGGCGTCAGCGAAGCGCCCAGGCAGAACATATGTAAGCATGCGGAGACCATTCTCGATTGAATTGACTTGCGAGGCATTGCCGACCACGAACTTGGCATACTTTTGAAGCATGTTGCGCAGAGAAAGGTGGAATTAGAGGGATTCGAGTGAGAGCAAATGTTAAAGAGAAATAGAGGCTATAGTAGAGTGGAAGAGAGCGTTGGGCCTGGTCTGCGCGTGCTCGCGTAGAACACACCAACACTAGCTTGTGAAAAGACAATCAGGACGAGATGCAGCTTCCATTGGCTGACGGCACTGACTAGTTAGGCGCATGACACGTGCTTGCCAGGATTCATAATTCCATGCGGGTCGAAGAGCTGCTTGATGGACTTCATGGTGCCAATGACGACTGGCGACTTGGAATACTTGAGAAATTTGCCCTTGTGCGCGCCTAGGCCATGCTCAGCAGCCACTGACCCATTGTGGCTCCCGACCCATTCGTAGATCCACGGCTCTAGCGCCTGCTCGACCGTACCTCCAAATGAGCGGGCAATCACTTGCAGGTGGATGTTTTGGTCGCCAATGTGACCAAATATTGTTATGTCCTTCACTAGCGAATGATCTGACCCATACAGGTTCAGCGATGACATATGGCTCTTAGTGGCAACGAGAAGATCAAGCTGATACTTTGATGGCAGGCTAAAGTCGTAAACGTACATGCAGCCGCTCTTGTTGTGCGCATTGGCCATCTGCGATCGGAACAACCAGACATTCTCTATGGCCCTGGGTTCACTGAACTTCTTTGCGTCTTCGATAATACCTTCATCACGTACTGTCTTCAAGAAGGTGTCCATCTTCTCCGCATCATGACGCATACAGGAGCCGCGGGTCTCTACCAACACATAGAATTCGTGTGCACTGTCTAGTGGGCTCTGGTATCCCTCAAACTCGACCACAATTTCGTTGCAGCGCTTCTCCCAGAACTCGAATGCAGAGACAATCTCGCCTAGATCCTGGCGGGCCAATACAAACGCACGCTGTATCTGGCTGAAGCTGGAGAGACCAAGCACAACCACCTGCGATGACTTTGGACTGGGTGCCAGCGATATGGATACAGCTGTCACTACACCAAGAGTGCCTTCTGCTCCGATAAATAACTGCTTGATGTCGTAGCCCGACGCATCCTTCTTCAGAGTAAACAGAGCATCGAGAACGCGCCCATCAGGCAACACTGCCTCTATGCCCAGCACATTTCCATGCATGCTGCCATACCGCAGATAGCGCAGCCCGCCAGCATTCGTGCTGACATTACCGCCTAGCATGCACTTTTTTCTAGCACCTAAATCCACAGGCATAATGTATCCAAACTGCTGGACGTGGTTGTCCAGATCCTCCAATACGCAGCCACTTTCTGCAACCAAAACGCCGACAATTGGGTCAATATCGCGCACCTTGTTCATCTTGCGGAGATTCAGCAGCACCTCACCACGGCGTCCAATGGCTCCACCAGCTACGCCGCTGTTGCCTCCCTGAGTCACTACTCCAATGCGATGTTCGTTGCAATGTGCAAGGATCGTGGATACTTGCTTGGTAGAAGTTGGAAACAAAACTACTTGCGAGTCTCCAAAGTATTTGTCGAACAGATCCGCATTGAACTGCGCATCGAGCTTTTCATTGGACTGAGCCATCTCGATACCAGCACTGGCAAAGTATTCGACATCCTGTGGAGATAGGGGATTCATCTAGAGACAATAGCAGACAAGATCAACGCCCGATCAGTAGCGGTTTATGACTCTGTTGCATGACAGATATATGCTATGTTAGGATACATACACTGGTGGTAGTGGGGTTTATTAAACGCTGTTAGGTACGACAATAAAGTAATTGTAGGTCAAGCTGCGCGTGAGAACGAGAGGGAAAAAAGAGCTAGGCGAGGAAGAGACAGAGGTCATTTACAGTTAGCCTCTTAGGGAACTCAGCCTTTTAAGACAATCAAGCATTCGCGCCGCACGTCCCTTGGCGGCGCGCTCAGGCCACAGGCCACAGGCCATTGGCGACGGAATTGCGGCAAAATCAGCGTGTGTATACCACTGAGGCCGTTTATATTTATTTTTTGGTCATAGGGACAGTGTGCATCCCGCCTGCTAGATCCACACTCATCTGGGACCAATACAACCGCTTAAGGCAAGTCACAGGCAGCTACGGATCTAACAACATCAAATTAAGCATAATACCCACAGCGGCTCGTATCAGTTCCGTTTCAAGTTATCTTTGCCGATCGCCGAATGGACAAACTTTGCCCTGCAGCCTATCGTCTTCACTGACTCACGTTTCCGACACTTTCCCCGTTGTCTTCGCCGAAATGAAAGAAGCTCCTACATCCACGCCGCCGCTCCCGCCCTTTTTCCTCTCTTCTCCACCTTGTCGTATTTGATCTTTTCTATTGCACTCTACGTTGCTTTACTTATTCTCTACCAAAAGCGGTGCATTTCCAGTACATTCGCAGTAGTTGACCCGAATTCACACCCACAGTTAATAACAGCCGCCTGTCCCTTTTTTCTGTGAGGAAGCGAAGACTGTCTCAATGCCACTCCCTGCTGCAACTATGTCGAATCCTATTGGCAAGCCCATCCTTGTGCTCAAGTTTGGCGGAACCAGTGTCGGCAAGTTTGTCCAGAATATTTGCGGCCAGATCATTCCGTAAGTACCTGGCTTTATCCACGCGAGCACGAACAGGGTGGGCCTAATTCTCTTCCCTTTGTTCCCCGTGCCAAATATTTTTCCTGCTTTCTGTGATTCACTTGCGCTTATTCGTAGCTCCAATACCGAGCATGAAAACAATATTGACCCACGTGGTAGCTGCATCCTTAGTGTGCTCACATTGCTAAATACCAAAAGCCGTCACTTTCCTTTTATCTCCCATCTGCTCTATGCGTCAATACGTACTGTTCACCATGGCTGTACTCCTGTAGCGACCTTCTTAACACACATCGGGTTGTTGTTGTCTGCTCTGCCCGCAGCACCAATGTCAAGGCAAAGGGCACCACCACGCGCCTAGTCAGGGCTGCCGATACTATCCTGGGCACTGTTCCTGGCAGCCACCAACAGATTGTTCAAGACATACTTGACGATCATCTGGAGGCGATACGGGAAAACATTGATAACGCTGCCGCTCGAGATAGTTTGTCCAAAAGCCTGACTGATGTCTGTCGCCGACTCCGAGTTTTCCTAGAAGCTGCCGAAGTGATCAACGAGGTTTCGCCAAAGTCAAAGGACATCATCGTCGGCACTGGCGAGAAACTGGCATGCGAGTATGTAGCGGCTATTTTACAAGACAAGGGTATTAATTCCAAATACGTCAACTTGGAAAAGGCTATCGATCGGCACTTTGACCCTGGCCATCTCGACCAGACTTTCTATGATTACTTGGCCCAGCGCTTTGCAGATATTGTCAATGAGTGTGGTGATAGCGTGCCAGTTGTAACTGGGTATTTTGGCCCATGTCCTGGAAGCATTCTATACAGCATTGGACGCGGCTACACAGATCTGACTGCTGCCCTTCTTGCCGTTGGCGTAGGCGCGCAGGAACTGCAGGTGTGGAAGGAAGTTGACGGCATATTTACGGCTGATCCGCGCAAAGTGCCGTCGGCACGGCTACTAAAGATTATCACACCAGAGGAGGCTGCAGAACTGACCTACTATGGCTCAGAGGTCATTCACCCATTCACTATGGAGCAGGTCATCCGCGCCGCTATCCCCATCCGCATAAAGAATGTGCAAAATCCAGAAGGTGCTGGTACCGTTATTTTCCCGGACTTGCTTTCGCGGCCTGCCAGCATCGTCGGGTCAGGCGAATCTTCACCAGCTTTGAGCACACCAGAGATGCTGCTTGAAAACGGCTACATGCTCGATCTATCCCGTCGGCACCCAACTGCTGTGACCATCAAGGATGAGATAACAGTGCTAAACATACACTCCAACCGCAAAAGCGTCTCGCACGGCTTCTTTGCGCGCATCTTTTCGATATTGGACAAGTACGGCATCACTGTTGATCTTATCTCCACATCCGAAGTCCACGTATCAATGGCACTATCCGATTCTGTAGTCGAGCGGAATCTAGAGCCAGCAATCCAGGAGTTAAGTTCGCTAGGCGCTGTTGATAAGCTCCAGAATATGGCTATCCTTTCTCTCGTCGGCAAACAGATGCGCAATATGGTTGGAATCGCTGGGAGCATGTTCCAGACACTAGCCAAGAGTGGTGTAAATATCGAAATGATCAGCCAGGGTGCCTCAGAGATCAATATTAGCTGTGTTATCGATAACTCTAAAGCGCCTATTGCCCTACGTGCAATCCACGAGACTCTGCTGTCCGGCGCTAAGAACAACCTACTGCATGATCCTGAAATTCTCAAGCAGCTCAAACACCAGCGTCTGGCAAACAATTTACATTCAACTATGAGCGAAGTTTCACTTACATCATTGAAGAGAGGTTAGGCGACTAGAATTACCAAACAGCATTGGCTGTGTTATTATATATTTGCTTTTTCTATCTGAAACCACAACATGGAATTAGAACTAGACAACCTACACGCTGTCAACTGTCTATCCCTGTGGTAGAGGCCACACTGGAAGGTTTTGCTGCATCAGAAGGCTCAACTTGATCTGCTCCATCTATGTCGTGGTTGGGCCACCGCCAGTGGTGGTACTGTAGCTCGTGCACCCTGGTTGCTTCGTCCACCTTCTTCATATTCTCGCGGAATTCCTTGCTCTGTAAGAGATCCAAAAACGCCAACGCATGCGGATAGACAATAAATCGCGCATATTCAGGGCGTTTCCAATACCTTAGGTATTTTAAATAGTTTACAAACTCGGGTTTGTCAAAGTATCCTTGTTGTGCGATAATATTGATATACCATGGATTGGCTAGACACTGCACAAACTCAAGCTCCACCTCAAACCGCTCCTTCATGAACTCGCTAGAAGAGTCTTCTCTTGCATTTTGAATGTCAATGTCTTGTGTAGTTGCTTCCACAGAACTGGGCACTGTTGCCTCTGCCATCGCCTCAAAGTATATGTATTTTGCAGCCTACTCAAAAAATTATAAGCATGGACAAAATAATAACCGAAAGTTAAAGTGATACAGACATCTGCCAGATCGTTATTTGGGTTCTAGGAATATAGCAACTACTGTAACTTCTATGGTAGTAGTGGGATTGATCTACTTTTATTTCTAAACTAATCACGTGATGTACTAACAAATAAAAAAGTTTAAAAATACGACACCTGCAGGATTCGAACCTGCGCATCCAACGGATAATGCCTTAGCAGGGCACCGCCTTAACCACTCGGCCAAAGTGTCAACGAGAGAAGCCACGAAAGCTTAATTTACCTCTAAAGAGAATGGAATATATATTAGCTTGTGTATTTTATTCTGCAAAACGTTAGTAGTTGCATAGCTACTGCAAGACACTGCAAAGTATACATATAATACCGTTAAGCAATCCATTTCTAAAGCAGTCATACAAGCCGGCAATTAGATGTTTATAAACTAACTGTCAAACCAAAATACAGCAAGAAATAGCCCACACTGTTCACGAACGTAAGCCATTTTCGGATTTGCGGATCTTGAATCCTTTATTCCTATTCTGCCCAACGCGGCTGGAATCAAAAAGTGGTGCCATTTTTTGTTTTTTTTTTTTTTTTCTTTGGTTGTTGGTGTGCTTGTCCGACGATCACTAATGTTGGTAGACGTAATTCTGCGTGGGGGCGAGGAGCATGCAAGAGAAGCCCTGAACGGGAATTATTGAATGCAGCATCGGATGTGTGCTGCCGATGCGGGCGCCAAACTAGTATGACAATGACTGGTGGTGGCTTATAGTTATGCATATTCGGGTCTTTTTTCACAAGAACTATAGAACAGCCTCGCGTGCAGACATCACACTCGTCAACGCGGTGATTTGGAGGTAAAAACGAAGCGACTATGGTGGCTTGTCAAGACAACGCACTCACAGCAGCTGCAACTTGGTTATTGCACGCTTTCCGCACGTCTGGATCGCATGTGGAGCATAAATTACAATGATGGGGGAGAGGTAGTCCTTTAAAGGACAGAGACACGCAAAGTTGACTTTGTCGTTCTGCGGCCAACGGGGATCACAATCTTGTTTTCACTGTCGGCTGTTTTTAATGCATTCCTTTCCTTTTTCCCCTTCCTCTGGCCGTTTTAGCAAAGCATAACACTTCCAGGAATGGCAGGATAGCATGATGCATTGATGAGTTTTACTCTCTACCCGTCAGACCCCATCCTCGTGGAATGCCGCTCTCGCCGCAACACTTGACGCGGCATCGCCCGGTGGCCACTCGCCGTTCCGGAGTTCACATGTGTGAGGCGGATTCAGAGGCCCGCGCCAGCAGGTTCTACAGCTCTAGGCCAGATATTTCAGTCGGCCCAGACAGACAAAAAGGCCAACGGAATCCCTCTATAGTGCCTTAGAGGACTGTCTACTACCGCAAACTCCGCTTCACCCATTCCAGTTCATTAATCTATATTTACGCCGTTAGCACAGTCTCTGCCTTTTGTTTTTTCGGCCGACAGTCGTGCTTATTTGTTTCATTGGCTCCTGGGTATGCATCCACCAGTTAATGTTTGTGTCTGAGCACACTCGTATGATTAGAGGAGGGTATCTTATAGCCACTCAGCGCCGAGGAAGTCTCCGCAGCTGAAAGCTTGTGGTTGTACCCGAGAACAAACCACTCCAGCTTGCTAATCGGCCCTGCTACAATTCAAAACCCACCCACTATCTTAACTTCTGGCCGATTGATTTTAAAATATATATAATTGATGTCGGCGCTGTTTTATTAATGCAGACTAAACCGTTGAATTTCTCTTTATAATTAATGTATTAAACATTTATTTCATTTTTTGTAGCAAGAACCAAAAATACAGCGACCATGATTAGGCAACTGCGGCCGCAGGAGGCTAACCTTCATAACGACTACATCACCATTACGCCTGATTCTAAGAGCCACACAGGATACAAAGCAGCCGATGATTTTACCCGTGCGCCGCCAATGGAGACAAGAAACTACAGCATCGATCCGGGCTCGGATAATCTCCACACAATGAATCTAGCGCGCACGTCAAAGACATTTCATGTGGTTATCATTGGAGGCTCATTTGCTGGGATCCGTGCGGCACAGGATTTGGAGAATCTCATGCTTCCCTATATTGTGACGATTACAGTTATTGAGCGACGCGACAAATACTTCTACAATCTTGGCGCGCTACGCTCGATGGCGAAGCCCGAGCTAATTGACCTGGTGTGGCTTCCGTACGACAATATCTTTCGGTATCCGCACAATAAGGTGGTGCAGGGCGAAGTTTCTTCCGTGTATTCAAACTCGGTCATCCTCAAAGGCGGGCGCAAGCTTGATTTTGACTCACTACTCGTTGCTACTGGATCGATATACCCAGCACCCTGCAAAATTGACGCTGCATCCCACACCCAGGGCAAGGCCGAGCAGCGCCGATACTTTGAGATGGTAAAGATTGCCGATTCAATCCTTATTATTGGTGGCGGTCCAACGGGTGTCGGTTTGGCAGCAGAGATCGCGACAGCATATCCTTCAAAGAATATATCCCTTGTCCACAGCGGATCGCGCCTTTTGTCTACCGAACACAACAGCGAGAGCATGTCGCACAAGGTCTATAAAAAGTTAAAGTCATTAAAGATCAAGATTATCCTCAATGAGCGCGTGATTGTTCCAGATGACGAGCCAGTGTCTAGCAGTACCGAGTATCGCTGGCTCAAGACATCCAAGGGTCGAAACCTGCTCTCGAATCTGCAGTTTCTCTGCAACGGCATCACCTTTAACACTACATTTATGGATACGCTCGATCCCATCTTTAAGCACAAGATAGTTGACAGCAAGACCCAGCAGATTCGCGTGCTTCCGACAATGCAGATCAACCATCCAGAACTGCCGTGGATTTTTTCTGCTGGCGATGTTTGTAACACCTCCGGCGAAAAGCAAGCATATCGCGCTGATAGTCAGGGCGCACATGTCGCTCGGTGTATGGAACGCATGGCACAGGCCTGGGTACACGGCGATAACAGGTGGTTTGATGTACCACTCAAGCAATGGCACGATCCGGCGCAGTTCATGTGCGTGGCCATGGGTCCCAGCGCTGGTGTCACAGAAACTCCGTGGATGGTTCTTGGAGACCTTCCCACGCGCATCGCTAAGAGTCGTGAGCTATTTCTCGCTCGTCGTTATAAGGAATTCAATCTGGAGTTTCCTGGAATGAACAAGCGCGCAGGCGGGGATGTTGCTGCGGAGGTGTCTTCTGTTGATAACACAAATATTGGCAAGCCCAAGTCAGCTCCAAAAATTAGTGAGCCTTTGCACCACAGTCGCAACCGCCGTGTCCAGATGCGTGGCGGCGTAGTTACCGATCTTGATGGCACATCTTACGATCTTTCCAAGGCTGTCGCGAAGATGGCCATTGTCGACGCTAGCCACATAGATGACAGATTTGATAGTGACCGTGTCTCGCTTTCCAGACCCAAGATGTACGGAAAGGTCAGGAACAACGCCGCATATCCTTACCGTGAATTCTATGAGCACGATGAAGTAGATTCTGATGCTGACCTGTCTGATGTGTACTCGGCAGATGATGATGATGGGGAAATTTACGGGCCAATTAACCCAGTTATGCTCTGCCGACAGCCAGCGCCTAGCAGTCATCGCAGTGGTAGCAGCAGCAATTGCTCGCAGCAACTGTTTATGACAAATGGACAAATACCACCGAATCCCTCGTCCGTATCGGTCAACACCAACGCATCGGCCAGCACCTCATCAGCCACCTCACGAGCACCCAGCATTACATCGACGCTGCTGTGCGGACCCGTGATCCCTCGCCATACCAAGGAGCGCTATGGAGTTGGAAAGCAGTCCCTATTCAAATCTCAGCAAACGATCGATGAGACGCTTATACCTGATAGTGCAGCATCGCTCGCTCCACCAGTGACACGCGAGACAGGAGGTCATCACCCACTTGTATGTACGAGCACTGGCTCCACTGCAACGATCAACCTTGAACAGTACAATTAGCTATTTGTTCCCTAAGTAAAAGATTTGTTACAGTGCCTTTTAGATGCAAGTTATTGGTTGTTTGCAAAGTCATTAAAATGCGTGGATAAGGAAATAATGTTAGCCCTATTTTCAAGTTACGAAACTTGGACAAAATGGTTGCAGAATGTAGCAGGTGGCTCTGCCCCCACACCGCTTTTGCAGATTCGAAGCCGCAGTAGCAGTAAAACTTGGAATCTTTAATGGGCACTCGGAAGGCATTTTGCCTGAAAGCTCCTGCATGTGCCAGTAATGAAACAATGCTGCTTCTGGGGTTCGTGGTGCAAAAAGTTACAATGCCCAGTCACATGGTTTGAGGCTCTTGTCTGAGAGCAGGAGTAACTAATGTGCTCGTGCGCATCGCCCTTTCTTATAGAACTACCTTTTATTTCCACTGGCAAATCTTCCATGTACTCTGAAAAGTATTTATTTATCCACCAGCCAATAAACCTCTTATTTAAAAAAGCAACTGCACGCGCTTTATTCCAACTAGCAGCAACGAGGCAATGCTTCCGCAGCTAAATGTTGATATTAAGGAACGCATATGCCAAATAGCAAGTCTGCACAGCATTTTCCATGATGAATGCAGCACGTCAACATGGACAGGGCCAAAGCAGTTTGCCAGAGTTTGCGTGACATTGACTCATGTTGATAGCTCGTGGCGAAAGGTTGGGATTCGCCATGCTTGGCACACTGTATATATTGACGACCGGCTAGCTGAGCGAGTAATATCCGATGTCCGTGCTTTGCATGGGCGACATACTCGCAAGCTATGGATTCAGGTCAAGTTTAAGAGCATTGCATCGCACTATCGCCGATACGTGCTTACACATGAAAATACGGACTTCCAGCCTTTCTGTGATTTGTTAAAGTGGCCGCGACTGAGCGACCTCGAAATCGCATATACGCACAAGTGTGCATTCCCAGGGTTGGCTGCATATCTGGCGCCCCGCTTGGGAAATATCCGCCGCCTCACTATCACCGGACGAGTGCCTATTGATATGAGGCGAGGGGCGCTGCTTATGCGCTCTGCGTGCTTAGAAGAAATCCACTTTTGCGCAATTCCCAGGGAAGAGGACAGTCTGTCGTCAGTTTCAAGCCCTAGTGACCCAATTCTGTCTCTCCCCACTTCACAAAAAATCCAGGCAATAACGCTCACGTCGCTGATTGACATTCGCATAGCGGGCTCGGTGCTGGCAAGAACAAAGCAGCAGCTGGCAAAGTTGAAACTTGTCGGACTTTCCATTGCGCAGCTAACGGCTGTTGGGTTGATTCGCCCTAACGCAAGCACACATCTGCGACCGAAACAGCAGATATGGAAACACCTGGTCAAGCTGGTTATAAAGCTCTACGCAATTGCGGATGAGGGTGAACCGACTTGTATGTATCTTGAGGCAGCGGAATTTCCTCGGCTTGTGTATCTAGCGATTAGTGAATGCCGGCGCCCAGTCTTTGCTACTTCAGAGTTTCCGCTCAAAATCTCCTACGAGAGAACATTTGAGAACGAGTGGCCCATGTTGACGCATATCCATCTGCCAGCGCTCGGCGACGGCGACATTTCATTGTTTGCCAAAAATCTACCAAGATTGACCACCATCCGAGTGCAGTCAGAGCATTTGCTTGCACCAGAATGCCTAATCAGTGTACAAGGACTGCTGCAGCTGCTAGCTTCCTCGCTGCCTCTGTTGACCATTATATTCGACTGTCCAGCCACATCTCATGTGCCGGCTGAAAACATGACTAACTCTGCATTGGAATACATGGGCCGTATCCGCAAGGACCATCCCGTGAGAATTATTAACGTGCCACATATCGTTCTTTCAGAAGCCCAGGTTTTATCTGTTCGGCGCTCATGTCCGCACCTCGCCGAGTTTGTAGTGGAAAGCAAAGAATGCCGAAAGCTGTGTAGCACAGCCTATTGCGAAAATAATTTGTGTACTCTCGGAACATCGCTTACTGTAGCGACTCTGCACAATGGCTTTTCTGCTTTGTTTAATTGACGAATGGCGTAATAATTCAGGACATATCTGATGGATGTGCATATCGCTTCTTTTTTTCTTCGGAAAATCAGTGGCATCCAGGAACAGATAATTCGCAACGCCGATCATTATCTTTCTTTACCCGAGCTCGGGCCCACGCACAAGATCACAAAAGACCGAGGTTCTCTGAATTTGCACACGAGAAGGCGGAATTTCCGCCGCGGAAGGCGTGAAGGCCTTGTAATCTGATACTGGACATTATAGTGTTTCTCGGTCTTGACATTATTTTAGCAGCTATAAATTTGACCTTGCCCTTGCCATGCCGACTTTGGACCCCTATGCAACTGTTTGTGATTTTTCCGTTTGATTCCGTTTGTACTAGTAACCAGACTTCCTGCTACGCAAAAAGACACCATGCCACTTGTTGGAAATCCCATTCGTATTGCTGTTGCAGGCGGAAACTATGGCGGCCTTAGTGCAGTGAAGAGCCTTTACCTCAAGCTGCTGGCAACAAATCCCGACTATGATGGCACCAAGCAAGCGCCACCTAATCCAAATGTGAATATCACGCTTATAGACCGCCGTGACGGATTTGTACACTATCTGGGCTTAATGCGCGGGATCAGTAACCCAGACTATGGCCGCCAGCTGTGGGTACCCTATGCCGATATTCCCTGGCTTCAACACCCATCTATAACAATTAGGAAGAATATAATTTTGCGAATCACAGCTACACATATAGAGCTTGCCGACTCTAGCGAAAAGCTAGAGTTCGATTATCTAGTCATTGCTATGGGTCTGAGCCGCAATGCGCCCATCGGAGTTGCTGCATCAACAGAGCACGAATATCTCGAGTATATTCGCAGATATCATCTGCTCATTCAAGATGCAAGCTCTATCGCTATTGTCGGTGGAGGCGCTGTAGGCACTGAGATGGCGGCCGAACTGAAATCGGGCTATCCCGATAAAGATGTTGTCTTAATACACTCACGCGATCTACCAGTCCAAGGCCCCTTTATGGACGAGTTCCGTCAAGAAGTTGTCAAGGTACTGCACAAGATCGGCGTTAAAACCATCTTTGGCGAGCGCGTCACTGAAGAGTCTGCAGTTAAAGATGATTTTGGTCTTGCACATGTAAAACATTCGGCCATCCTTCCAGAACTAATTGACATGGTCAAGCGCAAGGCAACGCTTATTACGTCTTCAGGGCACAAGATGCAGGCCGATCTGGTAATCAACTGTATAGGTGCCAAGAGCAAGTCGTCATTGATTGATCTGCCTTCGTCTACTGATAATTTGCTATTCTCATCCCATGGCATCCGCGTCAACAAAAACATGCAGGTTGATGACCCCAAATACCAGCATATTTTTGCGGTAGGTGACATTTCTAATCTCGCAGTGGCTAAACATGCTGGTGCCGCTATAAGAAGCGGAGGTACTGCCGGAGACGATATTGCGAAGCTGATCAACTCTAAGGACAAATTGGTTGATCTTGGCCAGATGAAGAGCCGCGACGGGAAGAACAAAGGCGGTGGAGATGAAAACAGAATTGGCACGGGCACAACTGCAAGAGCAACGGAATATAGCCGTATAAAGCTTGAGTTAGGTGAGCATTACTGTGTCATCCAGAGCGATGATGGAGTTGTGCCTCCTGAAGCTGCCTCTAGTATGTCATCACCGGATATCATGCTAAGCATAGTTAAGAAGGAACTCGCAGTAGGCAAGTATCCATCATTTTTTGAACGCTAAAAATATTTTTTTCTTAAAAACCGTAGCAGAGTTATCGTAACTGAAAAGGGGCTCGCTAAGAGTACCAGAGTTAAGGAATGAATGGCATATCGTTAGATCTAAGTGATCAAGAAAAGCTGTCAGGCATTCATTTCATCACCAAATAAATTCAATCACCAAAAATCCAACCAGCATCGTATCTCCTTGCAGCATGTTGCAATTCTTGACTAAACTTTTGCACAAGAAAATAGCAGAAAAGTCTATACTACATTATTAACTATGAAAAACTTTATGCATTTAACATTTGGAATTAAACAACAACAACAAAACGAACTATCTAAATGTGCTTAATGGCGCCGATAATTAGCTTAAGATGAGTTTGAAAGAAGTCTCCATTGTGAGCCGCTATTATCGCGCACCATTAGCTGAACTTTGGCATGGAATATTCCCATTCCTATTGCACAACCTATCTTCACCACTCGGATGCATGAAGGTAGCGCCTGTGCATATCTTCTGCTGTCGATCTGATCCAATGCTTGTTGTGCTAGCCGCTCCTTTATATCTGTGTCATCCAGATCGCTCGAGGGAATGAGTCTGAACTTGACTATCACTCCAAGCTCATTTGAACGACCGGTATCGGGGTTAGCCAATATCATTGCATAGTCCAAATGGCCAGTACCTGTATTGGCTTTGGTAAATGCAACCTTACCATATGGACATGATTCTGATTGGCTGCTGGGTGTTAGTGCTCCAAATAAAGCAATTGCTTGCATTGCCACTGCAAAATGATTACGAAAGTCATTTTCTGAGCAACTCCTATTAGCCAGCGAGCTGTGAGACAGCTCAATGCATTGTTTCAGGTGTGTGGTTTTGTCACTCCACAACTCCTTCAATATTTTGCCACGCATCAGATATTGTATGGCATTCTCTGCGCTTTGCTCACCAAATACTAATTTGGCATGGAATTGATGCCATAGACGGAAT
The DNA here is from genome assembly GCA_027577275.1 of Coemansia sp. RSA 988. Classification (NCBI taxonomy): domain Eukaryota; kingdom Fungi; phylum Kickxellomycota; class Kickxellomycetes; order Kickxellales; family Kickxellaceae; genus Coemansia; species Coemansia sp. RSA 988. The sequence goes on along the minus strand of JANBQQ010000060.1, from coordinate 36,199 downwards.
AGCTCTCCATCTGGAATACCAATCGTCGTCTGTGAACGCATTACTAGATATCCAGCATCGAGACATAGTGTTAAAAGCTGATCAAGAGTGAATTGCGATCCAGATACAGGAAAGCTGGTAGTGCACAGTGAAAACGTGACTGACATGTTCTTGTCAGTAGAAATAACAGAATTATCCTCAGAAATTTGACCACAATGAGTAGTATAGTCAGTAAGCAAACTGCTGAGTACTGGGATATATCCTGCACGGTCGCGGAGCAGCTCTTTAATAATAATAGTATGTGATCCGGTTTCGACCCAATACTCCTTTGCCATCATGTCGTCGCATTCTAGAACTGGTGGTAAATAATAAGTCGTGCCAATACTATTAATGAACGATAGTACTGACCATGGATTGAATCTTCCGGTAAATCCACCAACCACATAGCCATTATACCAATCACGTAGTATGTGCATAATATTCGCTTCATATTGTCCAAGAGCCGGTATGTTTTTAATTGCATGGGTAACAAGGCCGCTAACCTCATCCTCATTGAATAGATACATGCCAGCAAAAGTAGGCGCCATACTTACGTCAGTGGAAGCAGCTGCGCCCATAGCCCTTCCTTCTGCACTACTGCTTGTAAACATTGGCTTTACTCGAACTGTATCAAACTCACCTATGTTGTTAGCACCAGAGCCCAAGTCAACCAACGAAACTCTGAAAACACCTGTAAGTAGACCCTTGCATAGGTTGTCATTGTCTTTGGTCATGATACTGTACAACAGCCGAATATTGTTCAGTGCCATCTCCTTGGTCTGTGAATCCCAGTTTGACCGATGGATTTGGATAATAGGCGCATCATACTCCTCAACAAGCAGGATATACTTTTTGCCTCGTAACTCTGAGGCAATCCGCGAAAGACGACGAAAAGTATCCTCAGGTGTTAGATTCGCCAAAATCTCACTTTACTCTTTCTTGATATACTTTTTGAAATATGCCACATCTTCGGCTATAATAGGACTGTCATCCTCGCCGTTCATCTGAAGCTCAGAAAGCCAACTTGCGGCCATATCAAGCAATGCATACAACAACAACGATATAAACCTGTCCAGATTATCGCCTTTAACGTCCTACATATTCAATGAAGAAGGTTTGCAATAGAACTCTTTGCAAAATTAGCATGGTACAAGGACAATATTACAGACCTATCGATCCACAGCAAACAAGACTTGCCTTAAAATTAAAGTGCAATACCGGGTACTTTGCAAAATGCTTGTTAAAGAACTCTGGGTGCAACTGCTCAAGTAGCGAGCCCTTGAAAAGCCGTCGCTTCTTGGCACGACAGATATCCTGGATGCTGGCATTTTCATCTACATCGGCTTCAGGGCCCTCAGTGACTACTGGGACATTCTGTACACTTTGGTAATCTAAACCCGAGCTGAAGAAGAGATGGAGGACGTTAATAGTATACGTCTTGCCACAACGACGAGGAAGACAGAGGCGGCAAACACGAGAGCACTCGTCCCAGAATCGTTTACACGCCAGGGTTTTGTCAACGTTGCAGATAGCTTTGTCGTCCCAGATTTCCTCAAACCTTGCATCTGGAGAAACCCTAGCACCGCGAACACGAGAAAGTGTCGATGAAAGTGCCACATGCCCTACGGGACCATGTTGTGTTGGTGGTGGAGTTTGTGTAATGTTCTGCTGTATATCTGACGAGCCAGCTATCCTCGCCCTCTTTGCCCGGGTTTCGTTTTCCATAGTTGAAATAGCTTTTGGATAAAATATTGATAAATACTCTGGAAGATTTTGAAAAGAAGAAGGCAGGGAAAGACAAGAGAGAGAGTGAGAGATGTTTACATCAAGTGCACAGCCGATGGTTTTCAAGATCAATACCATGTCCATCTTTGCGCAGCAATTGCATATAACAGGGTGTGGCATGTTGCTAATCTGGGAATTGCACCACAGCATGGCTTTATCAAGTTCATGAAAGAGATCTGAAAACCTAGTGAAAAATCATAATGGGCCTATTCCTCCTCATCCGAGCTGGGGATATCCTCGCCATATCCGCGTAGTTTTGCCTTGTAAGTCTTGGTCAAGGTCTCCTGCTCTGTCATATACGCCATTAGATCCTCCTGGTCATTCTCTGCCTGAGCAATCTTTCTTCTGAGCTCATCAACAATGGCTATGTCCTTGACCTTTCCCTCCAGCTCCTTTATCGTCTGATTGAGCTTTGAGATCTGTTCGTCTTTGCTGCGGATCTCCTCCTTCAACGACTGCACTGTTGCTGTATGCTGCTGCTCCTTCTTCTTGTTACCACTGCGTCCCGACGCTGCTGCCTTGATCACCTGCTTCTCTGCATTAGCTAGCTTTTTCCGGAATTCCTCCCGCTGTTCGTTCCAGCTGGCCTCCTGCTCCTCAGACTTTAGATTCAACTCGGCCAATTGGCTCTCAAGTTCGGCGACCCTCGCAGTATTGCCAAGTGCATCTTCAGACTCGGCCACTGTCACCGATTCAGTTGTCTGCTTCTTCTGAAGCTCGTCCAAACGCTCACGCAGGCGGTTGGCATCCTTAGCCTTAGCTTTAATCTCCGACTGTGTCTTCTTATGCAGCCCTTTCTCTTCTGAAAGCTCTTCCTTGACTTGCTTCATCTTATTTTCCATATCTGCAGCCTGTTGTTCTGCAGTTTTGACCCGATCCTCTAAAGCCCTAACGTTGCCCTCCGTTTGTGCAAGCTGCTCCATGACCATGTCATAATCTTCTTTAGAAATACTGGGCCCATTTTCTGGATGTAAACCGGTAGTAGTTTCTCCCTCTGCAGAAATAGAGGCCTCCTGAATGGCAGGCGACTCCGAGCGCGAAGCTGCTGTGCCAGCTGTAGTAAGCTTTGGCGTTCCAGGTGCACTGTGGGTCCCAGTTGATCCTGCATAGCCAACCATGCCACCCTGTAGGTACATGTAATTAGGATTTGCCAGAGCTTCGTTTGGACCTAAACGCACAGCAGCGCGAAAGCTTTCATAGTGTTTCTTGAACAGATCGGTGAACACGTTGTCAAAATATATCTCGCCTGGAATGCCCCCATAGGTATTAGAGTGGGTGCCAGCAGCAAGTCCAACAGCATACTGAAACTCCTTTGAATCGCGTAGGCGCTGCACACGCACTAGCAGTTGATCAGTACCCACACGCTTTGATAGAATCGGATATAGGGCTTCCCGCGACATTGGCGTTTCTAGCTCAAGGTCAAACTGATAAATAAGACCAAACAAAAACGCCGCCACACCCTGTATCAGCGCATTGGTTCCTGAGGATCCGCTGATTTGTTCTACCAGAAAAGATACATTGGAAGATTCGTCCAGGAACGTGGCAACGCCCTGGGGAAATCCTGCAAGCCAGACACAAATAAGCGTAAACATAGCAATGCATATGCGCGAATCGGTTCCTTCCTGTGTGGTCTGTCTGGCCTGCGACATCAACTCGTTAAGAAGAGGCAACGGTTCCTCGCCTTTACTCTCGTCGCCAATCGAAATCTTTAGTGCCTGCTCTTTGCATTGTACATGATCACATAGAATGATCGATAGAAGCAGTGAGGCATACCAAACACGCCAGACATCCTCGCTGCCAGCCTCGCGCCAGTCAAGCAAAACTGAGACTATTAGCGAACCAGCAGATTGGTGCATCTCGGGCTCCGAAGCAGTATCAACATCGCCTGGCGACGCAAGTGTGGCGGCCAACGCAAGCTGGGCATCTGGATTGCTGCCAACGTACGCCTGCACAAGATAGGCCGACGCTGCCCGCACAATATAGTATTCATTTACTGGCACCTCCGCTGGCTTCTTTCCAACCGAGAGACGAATGACGATTACAATGGCAGGCTCTGGGATGGCCTTTGTATCAGCGTCCTCTCCGTCATCGTCCATGGGCGCGGCAGATATCAAGATCCGTTGGAACAGGCCCTGGTTGGCTTGGTGCGAGCGAATAATATCGCCGATTGCGTACAAAGCCTGGGACCTCACGCTCGATGGTGCCTCATATGCCAACGCCAACTGCAACAACGGCGGAATAATGCCGCACTGCTGCATCGCGGTCTGATTTGACATGGTGTTTGTTTTCTCAGGCTGGATAAGCATACGGATAATATCCAAGACTACCAGCATATTGCGCGCATGTTGTGTAGTCCATTCAATGTCCTCAGACTCTGGAAGCGGCGGCGCTCCATTGCGTCCAGCTGCAGTCTGACTTGGATCAGTAATAAGTAGGTTAGGCAGTCGCTGAACTCCCGACGTCTCGCGGAAGAAGTTTTGGTTAGACACGTTATAGTTAAGCAGGTTATGCAAGAGTTGTAGGCAGTCTTGGACAATAATATTGCCGCACACACCACCCTCTTCATCCGCAATTCCGAGCAAATGATCAAAGGCATTCTCAAATGCAACGATCTTTTGAATATCAGCGTTATCCTCTGTCATAGCAATAAGAAGCTGAATGCCTTCGTTGCGGATGATGTCGCGCTGATCAGAGAGCAGATCAACTAGGCGTCCGACACCTGTTGGCGACACAAGAACGCGCTTCTGTAGCTCCTCCCCGAGATGCGTGTGCAGGGTCCCGAGTAGCTGAACCGTGTAATACCTGACATAAAAGTCGGCGTCGCCTAATAGCTCCAGTAGCGTTGATATGATATCATCACTATCGTCGAGTATGGTTTGTGAGAATTGCGCAGAGGCATCGCTGGAAGTAGAGGCACCGACTGCATGAGATGCTCCACGGGACGCCTCCCGCGTGCACAAGTTTGTGAGCGTCTCAAGGATAGCTTTAAGTAGGTTCTGGTCCTCGCTGTCCTCTTTTAGAACCTTTAGCAGCGCCGGAAGCGATGCTTCTCCGACATCCTATTCTTTATAGAAGAACATCAAACAGTAAAGACGCCAGGTTAGGTTGGACAAAGACAAGCCAGACTTACAGACCACAACAACGGCTGTAATGCTCGAACGACAAACTCTTACCTTCCTGAACTCGCGCGATAGGCCTTTTAGACTAAGAACGGCGGCCCTCTTATCTTCGAGAAGTGTGGAAGTCTCAACTCTGTCAGCCAGTCGCTGAATCGTCTCAGATGCTGATTGTTGCTGACTCCCACCGATAGAGCCATAGCGCTTGAAGAAATCCATTGGCTAATTGAACACAGCTGCCAAGGTTAAAGAAATAGATTTAGGTATGTAAACATGCAGATCCAAGGAGGTGTACGCCAGGAAAGAAGCCTGTGCGTTGAATTCAACTTCCATGTGCTGCTGGTGGCGAGCAAGGCGTGTGCACGTGCCCTTCCCTCAACAGATAGCAGGAGTGCGTTAAACGGCGAAAGTGTAAATACTGCGAGAACACATACCACGCAGCAACATCAAGGGCGGGATGCGCTATCATTTACACTCTTGTACTATTTATTTTAAAACTTCTAATAAGCAATGAGTCTGTCTCTGGTTCCAGAGTATGACACGTCATCATCGCAGTCAGACTCGGAGTCTGAGGACAAAGCACCAGCTCCAGTCCAGCAGTCAAGTGCCGCAAGTACACATCGGACAGTACATGGGACTGCACATTCTAATCGGGAACTTGGTGCGACGCTGAGTAGCATCCTGCCAAAACCAAAGAATACAGCACCACAACCTGAGGGTGCTCCTGCGGGGAATAAGAAGAAGGTTCAGATCATGGTTGATTTGCCCCCTCCATCTCGCACAGAGACATCTGCAGCACCAGATGATACCAAAACGCCGACCAATACACGCCCAGGAACAACAGCAAGAGGGAGCCCTAGTAGTGGCACCACTGGCAGCTTGTTTTCGGAGCTTTCAAGCATACTACCAGCACCAAAGAACAGGACAAAAACATCAGGCACACAGCAAACCAAACCAGGTAATGTGGTGACGTCGCATAGTCATCTGGCTGCGGAAAGGCCGTTAATTCCGCACTCAATATCTAGCAAGCGCCGATTAAAGTCCAAATCGGCAGCCGAGTCAACTGTTGCCAATCCCAAGCCAGGCGATAGCGATCGAGATGACGATGACCGTGATAGAGATGAGGATGTGCAGGCAAAAGCAACAACAATGACAGCGGAAGGTTCGGCATCGTTCTTTACGATTGATGATGGTACCAGATCCGATAATACACAACCGGAGATTCGCACAGATGATGTCAATATCGATGGCCCAGCCTCTTTGGCTGCTTATCAGCCCGAATTGATATATGATCCAGCTAGCGGCTACTATTATGACAGCAGCAGTGGACTATATTACTATTATGACCAAGCAAATGAAAGATACGTCGATTCACGCGAGCTTTACCCGACTGGCGATCAAGCAGATTATAAGCAGGTTTCTCAAATGACAAAGGGTGAAACTCCATCAACATCTACCATTGACGAGGCAGAGCTGGAGGGAATTATTGGACGCAGAGAGCTGCGGCGAGGCGAAGCACGCATCGCACTGAGTGGTGGTGGCGTGAAGACAGTTACGCAGTCAATGCAGCTGTTGGACAGTGGTTATTCCGATGCTAAAGCAGCAGCCGAGTTTTCGGCCAAGCGTGCAATGGAGAAGCAGCGCCAGAAGACGCGACGTGCAATCGATAGTGACGCGGTGAGCAAACAAAAGAAGAGCAAACACAATATCATGTATCTGGCATTGCAGGCACAAGAGCAAGAGGATGCGTTGAAGGATGTCCACGCGAACCGCAAGCGTGCTAAAAAGGAAGCCCGATCCAAATATGGTAGGTGGTTAGATTATCATTTTGCCATCGGGGAAGAAAATCTGCCCGATTGGATGTATCGTAACCGATTGCCAACTGATATTGAATGTTTCTTGTGGGTTGTTTTGTTTCGTACTCGTTTACACTTGAAGTAGGGTACTGAGCTGCGTGGGTTCCTATCCATCGATTTCTTGCTTCTCAAGCGATAAAATGTTACATGTGAATAGCACTCTTGTCGAAAGGGTCCCGGAAGAGCAGGAGGAGGGGCGCGCGCAGCAGCAAGGCAATGATACGTATGCGCTTGTCCATTACGTATGTTGTCGTGTACACGGTTCTGTTCTTTTTACGCGCATACGCGTCTGTGCGCAATGGTTGTTACGCTCAGGACAACTTGCCATGTGCGCCATTGATTGTTCAAGTAAGCGCGCTGGTTTTCCATGGAACTTCTTCTCATTATACTGCTTCATTCTTTTCATTGACGCGCGCAGCGAATTTTCCAGAGAATTTCCCCCTGGCAGACAACAACATTCTTTCTAGTGTAATAGCCGGAGTTTTCCGGGGGAGAATAACAATTGCGTTTTTTTTTTTGGCTGAAATTGACATATGTACGAGAAAATATGCTATGTGCGCGTGGTTAGTTTTAGAAACTTCCTGCTGCGTTATCGCAACCGCATCAGCGGAGCAGACTCTGGAGAGATCATGATCAGGGACGTTAGTGCGTGCAATCGATGGGCAGTAAACATGCAGGAGTGCTCCCCTTGATTGCAGCCCTCAATATTATCAGCGCCCATCAGTTGCATCTGTGATTGGCCCGCTGGCCGAAAGCCACAGATACCCACCCCTTGCGGCGGCTGAACGCGCACTATCTCAGCTGCTCTCCACACGCAGAGAAAGGCAGTCCCGGCGGCCTCTTCTCCCTCAGTGGTTGGCTGACTGTCTGGCCGTGCAGGCCATTTTTACTTGTTAGCCTTCCGCTCTGTCCCGGGGATAATTGCCCCCCCCCTCCTTTCTGCTTGGATCGCACACAACTGCGGGTGGCATACATTTGGTTTGTTCCTACCAAAAAAAAAAAGCCTCGAGGCGTATATAAACGCAGATGGCTGCTCCACCGATGATGTCGACGCACAGAGCACCATCCAGCGGATTTATATCCACAAACCTTACTCGTACACGTCATAAAAAGCCATTCTTCTTGATATTCATTTCCAGAGTACAAAACCCTCCCTTGTATCCTACTGTCTTGCCTTTGGCATTCGTACTTTCGCGTTATTTTTTATTTCAACAGTGACCTTTCTAAGAAAGATTGGAGACATTTTTTAACTCCACTTTGTCCTTATATTTGCGCCTTTTTTTCCTTTCGTCTTGGTCTATTTCATTTTACTTTATTTTGTTTCAATCATTTGCGCATTTGTAAGCTATCTTGTTAGCATACCTGTGCCGAATAATTGCAAGTTGTAATTATTCTTATTTCTCTTTACATTATTTTTTATTTTGATACGTCTGTGACCACTTATTATATTCTTCAAAATGGCACAGTTGTTAAAACGACTTGAAACTGATGAGTCGCATATCAATGGCAGCGACACATCCTGGATCTTGGTATCTGCTGCCTTGGTTTTCATAATGTCACCAGGAGTTGGGTACTTCTATAGTGGTATGGCACGTAGCAAAAACGCTGTCAGCATGGTGTTTCTGTGTATGGTTGCCATGTCAGTGGTCAGTGTACAGTGGATGATCTGGGGATACTCACTTGCGCTCTCGGATACAGCCACTAACCCGTTTATTGGCAACCTCACTTACGGATTGATGCTCAAGGTCGACAACAAAGCACATACCAACGCGCCTACCATTCCCGGTAGCGTATACGCCATCTTCCAATGTATGTTTGCCGCACTTACTCCGGCACTTGCCATTGGCGGCGCGGCTGAACGCGTGCGCGTGTTTCCCATGATAATATTCTGTTTTATCTGGACAACCATTGTTTATGATCCCATCGCCTATTGGTCGTGGGCGCCTAACGGATGGATGGCAAAGATGGGCGAGCTTGACTATGCTGGCGGAACGCCTGTGCATATTGCTTCTGGATTTGCTGCGCTAGCATTTTCAATTGTCCTCGGCAAGCGCAAGGGCTTTGGTGAAGAAAAGTTCCAGCCGCACAACTACCTTAACATTATTCTCGGTACTGCTCTGCTCTGGTTTGGCTGGTTTGGATTCAATGGTGGCTCTGCTGTGGCTTCCAATGGCCGCGCTGGTATGGCTGCCGCTGTTACCCATATTGCCGCATGCATGGGCGGTCTGACATGGTCGGTCGTTGCCTACTTCCGCAACGGTTTCAAGTTCTCCAGTTTCCACTTTTGCTCGGGTGCCGTTGCAGGATTGGTGGCTATTACGCCAGGTTCTGGGTTTGTGACACCCTGGGCTGCACTGGTCTTTGGCGCGGTTGGTGGCGTGGCCTGTCATTTCGCAGTTGACTTGAAGGAAAAGCTGCGCTTTGACGACGCCCTTGATGTATTTGCAGTGCATGGCGTTGGCGGTATCGTGGGCAATCTGCTTACTGGTATTTTTGCTAGCAAGTCTATTGCCGCACTAAACGGCTCCGATATTGATGGTGGCTGGATCGACCACCACTGGAAACAGTTTGGATATCAGCTGGCTGGTAGCTGTGCTGGCGCAGCTTGGTCCTTTGGAATTACTGTAATTCTTATCTACATCTTCAAGATAATTCCAGGCTTGAACCTACGTATCCATGAGGAGGGCGAGATCTCGGGTGCCGACATTTCTGAGATGGGTGAACATGGATACAAATATGCTACTATGGAACCTGTCGCTGGCAATATTGGGCGTGGCAGCACACTCTCTGTACTTGAACAGGGCGGCATCCACCAAATCTCTGACGGCTCATCCATTACAAACAGCGTCGAAAAGACTGGCATCACCAACACATAAAAACACTTCACTCATTACCTCTACAAGCGCCTTTCTTCTGCGATTCACTTTATTATTTAGTAACTGTTTTTTTTTTCACGTCTGATACACGCACTACTAAGCGCACTAACGTAACTGTTTTTTTTTAAAGCATATCCTAGTTTTTTTCTTTTATATTTTAACTGAATCTTGATAATGCAACGCATATTTAATATTTTTTTGTAAACAAATCAGCTATTGCCATGTAGAATGATGTAAAAAAAAAAGAAAGCTACACAAATGATACTGTTCCAAAGGCGCTAGTGATATGGAAGTTTGCAGCGTTTGTGTTCTTCCAACCACAGAGTTGCTGATCGGGATATGTCTTTGGACTAGTGACAGTGCGGAAAAAGTTCATGCGCCAGGAGCTTCCCTTTGGATTCTCTCCATTGAACAGTGCTAATGGAATGGTATTACTTGACTTCCATATGTGGTTACGCTTGTCCAGTTTTGTATCAATAGCAAAGCCATCTGCAAATGGATCCGCGATATAAGCGTGGTCGAATGGCGCACCATTTGCACGAGTCCTGGATGGATTGTATATAAATGCGTTGAAAGTGACATTATTGGGATTGGCCTCGTATTCGAAATATGTTTGTGGATCATCCGTGCCCTTGTAGATAAATGCTTCAACAACATTATACTCCCAAATATCGCCATTAGTTTCCTGCTTAGGATCAAAGTAAAAGCTTGTCTCGTTATAAGCAGTAAAGTCGAGCTGCAGTTGGGTTGACGTGTAACACATGCTAACCAAGGTTAGTGGACATTTGGGATCTGTATCTGGTATTCCAGCGCTAAATGTGAATAAAGTTCTTTCTGGACATGCTGGAACACTGATATCGGCATCATATCCCGAGGCAAGAGCCATTGCTGCTCCAGCTACTAATGCAACCAAACCACGAATCATTTTTATAGACTTGAAATCTTTTTTTTAAATACAGAGTCGTTCGTGAATGCGATATGTGTAGTCAAGGGTGGTACCTTTTATCCAAGAAAAATATTTTTGAGCATAAACGTGAAAGGTTCACCAAGCGAGCAATTTATATGGTCATTGGTTTTCTTTCATGTCTATTTTGTCTATCGCAGCGTCTACCATGCCGCAAAATGCGAAGAGCGCATGTGAAGCATATTGCAGTGCTATTTAAGGAGCTCGAAAATCCCATGGCATCACTTGACAGTGGGTGTGGCTCACACAGAACCTATCAAAGAACGCAAGGGACCAAGAATTGCACTCCACAATTTCAACGCGGGAAAAAAAAATAACCGCCACAGAAATAAGTGGGGGGCCCACATATTGTTGTAGAGAAAATGGCGTCTCGGCTCTTTCTTTTCACACGACCAGATCCACTAACAGGATTATTTTGCTTACATGTGCAGCTTGACAGAACCACACTGCATTTTTTTAGCATCGTCTTGATAAGGCGGACTGTGCGAGAAGCACTGCAGCAGCAATGCAAGGACTGGACTGAGTGTCAATGGTGCATAGCAGACATTCGTGGTAGGCTGGATGATTTCTGTAGTGGCAAGTGATGCTTCCAAAGATTCTTCTAGTTAAAAAAATTGAAATTCAGCTAAGTTGATCCCAGCAGCTTCAGCCTTATTCCGCCAGATCTGATAGGCGGCGGAACTGGGGCAGGAATGGATGTTGGCTGCTCGTCTGATTTTGTCGCGTCGCTGCCAGTAACAATGCCATTGTTATTGTCTTTGTCTGCGCTGCTTTGCGTTGTCAGATTCTGGCCATCCTGTTCGCCCGAATTCTGTTTTGGCGCTGTACTCACGAGAATACCGCTGGTCGAAGGAGCAGCCGTATCATCGGTCCTTTTCTTCTTTATTGGATTGTCTGTCGAAGACGCTTCGTCAATCTTTTTGGCAGCCTTATTCTTAGAGCGCTTCTTTGACGAGGATGAATAGTGCAAACGCTCGCGAGACATTCCTCCAAACACTTCGTCGGGAAGCTGTTCCTGACGCAGAAACCGAATAGAAATCGACATGTTTTCATTGTCCCAGACACTTGACTCCTTGACCAATCGTATAAAATCTTGTGTTGGTAGAGACAAGTCCATTCTACGCTTACCAGCGGGGCTTCGGTCCCGTTCCGTCAAAAGTAGACCTAAATAAAAGGCAGAAGTATAAATCTTACCTGTGTCACTGCTGCTGTTGCTCTCATCTCCTTCAGCCTTGCCATTGCTATTCTTGCTCTCTTCCTTGTTGCCTTGGTCGGTCTCATGAACACTAGGAGTGGGTGTTTTGGTGGAAGCCTCATCTGGCACCAATGCTGGTGTTTCCTGTTGGATAGGAAGAAAACCAGCACGAATCCGCTGGGCCTCTTCTTCCGACTTGCAAGAAAAATCGTGATCAAAGCTCTTAATATACGGATGGATCAGGACAAATTGACCAGTGGTCTCTAGTCTGGTCACGTACTGGCGGACGCGCGACTCGAGAAACCCATGCAGGCCATGCTGAACGTCCCCATCGGTTGATGACACGTTAACCTGGAGATAAAACTTGTATCGACGGAAGAACTCGTCCTGCTCAAAGAGATCTCGCCATGTTGTTTCGTGTTGCATGACCTTGTCAACGATTATAAGACCGCGCTTGACTTCCATTTCGATGACCTGTTTTGTAGACTGTGAGACATTATGTGTAGCGCACATTGACGGGTATGCGGGCGTAATAATAGGCATTCGATGGGAACGATCGCTCACATTCAGCCTCGGATTCCACACTTGAAAGTGGGCAGGTCCATTCTCAATCTCCTTTAACAGAACAGGAGTCGGCCACCGCCACCGCGACAACACGTGGAAGAATCTAGTGACAATAGTGCTCGCACATTTGTTAGGATATAGCTGGCAGATTCGTGCTACCACCATAGCCCATGCAACACCACCAAAGAAGCCTACCGAGTTACTGTAGATAGCACGACGCTTAGCCCACAGTTTAATACAACGCAACGCCAGACGGAAGGTTGCAATATTTGGCACTAATCGCAGAATTTCGTCTGTAACCCGAGAGCCGTTAAGACTGCGAACACAGACCTTGTCCATAGTACGCAAAAGATTATTGTCGAAGAGCTCCAAATCTTCTGGAATCGTCGGCTGCTGAAGCACAGCCACCGTCAAATCGATATCAACCCCACTAAATTGCATCTTTATCACAGGCACATACGCATCAGGAACTGCTGTTATCTCAGTAACCTCATTGCGCTCTTTGAGCATTCCTGTCATAATATCAAAAAAGTCTTCACGCGTAACATGTGATGGAACTACACATAGTGTATCTATATCTGCACCTGCACCATGTACACCAAGTCGATAAGATCCAAAAGTGAATATTTTGCCACCACATGCGCCAGCAAGGCTTTCAGGAAGCTTGTGTTTAAGCGAAGCCCTGTACACAAACTCCTTCACTAGCTTGTCAATCTTTCCGAGAACCACTTCGCGGTTCTTTCGTTCATCTTCACTTTCAAATTGGCCTTCGCTTTTAAGAATTGAAAGTAGGTCGTTTGCCAATGCCTCCTCTCCTTCGCTCGATTTGCTTGCATCGACAGGAGGAGTAACTCCGAGGTGCCTCGGCTTGCTCATCAATGAAAAAAGTTTAACGTGTAAAGGAATTAATACAAGTGGTGATTATTGGAACGAGCAAGCAAAATAACGAAAGAGAAGAGGAAAGTTATACGAAAACTCAAAACATCATTTTCTGTCCCAATGTTGGGCACAGAGTCATTGAGAAATAAAGCTATTCAATCGGTGATTAGTTAATTGCAAGGCCAGGTCACGTGAAAAGTAGATGCCAGGAAGGTTTTGGTAGAATGCCTGACTTGCGAATAATTATTTTGGCAAGATTTGATGTGGCGGGGCAGTGGGTTTGCGTTGTAGGTGGGACTGTTGTTTGCGCATGGGTGAAGGAGTCTTTTGGTGGACAGAATATCCAGACAAACGCTGTGGTCTGCGATAGTTCCACACCAAACCACACCTTCCTTGAGTGGAATAAGGGCAGCATATAGGCAAGATGCATGTGTAGTATGTTATGGCTTTGGCATTGCTAAATTTACCTACACTATGCGTCTATATAAAACTACTGCTAATATCTCGGTGTTCTGTTTCTTGGTCTTTCTTGTCTGCCGGTACAAATGATACGCACAAACTTTGACTCTCACAACGCAAAGACACAAGACCTATCGCTGCTAAAAATCGGCTTTAGCTGAAATATATAATAGTTTATAAATACAATACAGCATGTAAAGATGGAGGCTGTGGGAGGTACCAATGACTGACTTGAACACTATCAGTAGTTGTATCAACTATAATGGCGTTCAACATGGAGGCAAAGTATTGGATGCGTGGCTGGTCGCACAGTATAATAAAGGCGCACATCATACCTCTCCTTTCTCCCCTGATTAGCAGCAGAGACATGTGAAGGTCGTTTTCTTGGTGGATTCGCGAATTGTCTTAGCGATAAACTGCGTTCCACTTTTATTTTATCTTTTTTCTGCTTGCTGACCGCCTCCTTTGTTCTTGCAGTGGACGCCTTAATTCAAGAATACTTTCCAAGTTTTTTTGTAATTTCAGTAGTGTTACGCAGTCACATGCGCATGGCCACTTTTTCTTCTGCCATGGTTCTTCCCTTCTTTTCTGTTGTCTGAGAAAAAAGTCGTTGGTGTGCATAGAATTATAAATACAAGTCTGGGGAAGTTTGTGTTTGCGCCTCGTGGAATATTTCTTTTCTGTTTCTAATACATTTGTTATCTAATACTTTTCACTATTTTTTTTTTTGCATTTTGAACTAACTATTGTGGCAATCCTTATTGCTCAATTTTGCATAAAGTTCGAGTCTTGGCTTATCTTATTTGCCAGTTCGCATCTATCTGTGGAGACACAGGACATATTTAAGGTTATCAGCCCCCTTTTGTTATTGGCAGTGATCCAAAAGATAGATTTATAAGGATACTTTGCTATATCTGCCAATATAACAGAAAAAGCGAACAAAAGAACTTAAACTTTAATTCACCAGTGGAGCGACGCCAATAACCATTCTAAGAAGAGAGCACAGAGGAGGGATACCTTCATATTATTACGACAGCCATTTTCTCACGCGCATTCATTTTAAAGTACTTTTTCCCCCGCACGCAATTTCTCAATACCCCTGCATTACCCAACGCTGGTAGCCATTGTCAATCAACATAGCTTCTGGAGCTTATGTACACCAAGCCACATTGTTGCTACAAAAAAATTAAATCCACTTTGAGAGAGGCAAAAGTTGTATTTCTAACGCAATGGTAGAATTTCATGGCTACGGCACAACAAGTAGTAAGTGATGGTTGCCATTCTCATTTGTAGTAAACTCTGACAATACGTGATTTGCATAATAGATCTGGATTACTAACGTATATATGCTAACGAATGTTATTAACAATCTGTATTATTATTATGTAGAATTTTGCTTTATATGCGCAGGTAAGCAACAGATACTAATTACAAATTAAAAAATTTTAATCTAAAGTCTTGGGTCCAATAATGATAGACGCATTTTTTTTACGAACCCGATTTAAATTATATTTATAGCACCATGTTATGTTCCACCTGGGCTCGAACAGCCAACAAAACTTACATGTAAGTAATATGTATTACTTTATTTTATTTATTGCAGCTATTAATGTGTATATAGATACAAATGTTTCTTTTTTTGCTAAACAAATTTTACACAGTGTCTAAATCATTCTGCTCCATGAATAGATCGAGATCGACGACATCTCAATAACGCACGAATACTTAGTAAACAGGGAATATCACATCCAGGATTAACATGGCACTACAACGTAGAGCAACATGCAATGACTTGTCTTGGATACTCATGTCGAATATACGAGCAATTCGATCCCACACAAGCAACAAGTTGTTTGTCAGTGCATAGAGCCTGTTATACATTACTCTTGGATAAACTTGAACGTACAGAAGGAACTGCAGGAGGCACACGTTTAATGCAACGTATTCTACCATATATCAATAGTCAGGGTATTTTGTGTACCAATCTGATGCAGTACAATGGTTGTCAGGCGGCAGAACAGCACCAGAAGCAAGCAAAAATACTTGAATGCAATAAACCTGAAACATGGCTCATGTGTGACCCTACAGATTTGCCTATAGTCGAGCTACCTGATGACATGCATTACGGCTTCAAATTGCTTTCGCCGCCACTGCTTTTTTCAAACAGACGGAGGGTGACAGCACTCTACGACAATGAAACAAACCGTCATCTGACGCGCATATACAAGGATACGTCAATTCCAACACAGCTTTTGACTCCACCATTATCACCCTCCGACAGCGCAGATGAGATGTTTGCAGAGCATTCAGAAGAAAAGGCAGAGGATTGTTCATTGAAACATAACTTATTGACTTTACCGCCACACATGCTTTTATCAATTGTATCGCACTTGTATTTAGAAGACATTACTGCATTATCGCAGACATGTATGGCATTACGTAGCTACCTATCGTCTAATTCTCCAGTGTGGCCGCGCGTTTGTCGACTAGCATTCAGCTACACGCCAAAGTACCTCAATAACCAACAGATCGCTGAATATTATTTACGTGTGCGTGGCAATAATAGATTAGAAAGCCGCGTATTGGTTCAGCGCGAGAGAGTAGAAAGAGTCATTCGCTGTATCATCCGTACTCAGCCTTAGCATTTAACAAAGCTATTACTCTTTCTTAGAAATAAAAATAAAATATTAATGTAACGGTATTAGAAAAAAGACTTAACCACAGCAGCCACCGGCTTCACAGGCATTGGAAGGCCCAGATATGCGCGAACGCAGGTCAGACATTGTCATAAAACGCGAGCCAAATGGTCTGTCAGTTGCTGCTGGTGTACGTGGCCGCAATACAGACGAGACTCCGTGTGTAGAATCCTGCTTCTTGTCTTCAGTCGAATCGTCAACTACTGCTGTTGTGTTGGTAGCTCTGGCGCTGTATCTTTCTGTACGTATCTGGCGTCGAGTTTCCAATTCAGAGACCTGTCGCTGGGCCCTTCTTCTGTTAGAAAGCCTGTCAGTGATTACGGTAAACGCATAATAGGCTACTGCGGATGCGACGAGAGTAGGAAGAGCATACGGAAGCGCGACACTAATGTAATCATGGAGCATTGTGAGCAACGTAATAAATACTTTAGTAACAAAATTAAACAGAATGCAAAAAATAACCTGGGGGAAAAGAAAAGGGAGGCGTAACAGAAGCATAAAAATGAATGTAGTTGTTAAAGGTCTTGGGACCCACGTGCAACATCAGCAAATGTGGGCTTTTTCCTGCCAGCAGTAAAAGGCGAAGGATTGGCAGACAGATGAGAGCTGGTCTGGCGAAGCATGGCATCGGCGGTAGGGACCGGAATCTGGCCTGAGAGACAGCGACGGGCAACAGCATGTGCAGCCAGTCCACTGACGCTGTGTAGACGTGCAACGCGCTCCTCAGGAGTCAGCACTCGCGCCATGTACCTGCTGTCGGTAGAAGAAAGAGCGGCTGACTTGTGGCCTGTTTTATCATTGCGCAGCAAGCCCAGCGTAGCCCTCCGTAGCGATGGCAGCGCCCGGCTGCCCGTGCCAGCGCCCAGACCCAGCGTAGTCGGCTGGCGAAGACTTCCCTGCGATTTGTTGTTGCAATTCACCAAGAGACCATCCGGCGACAAAGCCGAAGGATCTGAAGGCCCCAGAGAAATAGGGCTGATAGGAGAGGGCAGCTTGACTGATTCCAGACAATCCACTGGCGCATGTGGTGCTGTAGATGCGCGAACTGATTGTGGCGAGTCTACACGCCATTCAGGGTCACCAATCTGGATTGACGCAGACACAGACCGTCTCAGCGGCGCAGCCTGCTGCTTGTGCGTGGTGTCAAAAGTCGAGGCCGTAGAAGATGTCCCTGAGGCGACCAGCGTGTAAGACGGAGTAGCATCGCCACTAGTTTGCGAAGGTTGTACAAACGATGCGTATGGGAATGGCTTCTGCTCTCTGCTACCAGCAGCAATGTAGGCTTCTTCAGGCGGTGTACTCTGGCCGCTGGTAATTGGTGGCAACGTTGGAGCCCAGCTCCGCAGATAACCATGGCATCCATCCTGCATACTCGGCGCTGTGGGATAAAGAAGCGACTGGCAAGAGCCCGTCGGACCGCTAGTTGGCCATAGGTTGCGTAAAATATCGTCAATATTGTCAGAGTCTTCAAGCGATGGAGGCGCTACGTATATCCTCCGTACCGGATACAGCATCGGCGCATGGTGCTGCATCGGCTGACTAGGCTGGTAGACGGCGGAATGCATAGCGGACATGCAGAATAGATTAATAGGGGAGGGGAGTGAAAATTGAAGGAAGGCCCGAGTATTGATAGGAAGCAGATAGCAAGAGTCCCACAGGTAGGACAACAATGGCCAAAAATTGAAACAAGATAGCGTGTCCTTTTCTTCTCCCTCACAACTGTGGAGAAGAACTGGATAGGCAAACGAGGCGTTATTGCGAAGAATGCTGAGCAAGGTAATTAATTCCCGCACACGCGCAACGTAACACTAACCGGTCTTGCTTATTTTTATCAGCCACCCGTATTGTCTCAAGTTCTGCAGTAGTTTGTTGAGAAAAGAAATATAGTCCCAGCAAATGCAACAACAGCACTATTATCCTTGGTCACGCGATTCCAGAGGATCGACAAATAACTATAAGCTATGCAGATATGAAAATATGAAAATATGAAAATAAAAGATAAACACTTATTTGAGCTCAACTCAAAAGAATAAAAAGGCCGAAAGAACCGAGAGTAGGATCGGGGGGGGGGAAGGAAAAGACTAACGATGTAGAAAAAAATGAGAATGCGTTACAAAAGCTCAACTTGAAAAGAGGGGGCTATTCTTGCAAGCAACTAACGCCAGCAGTAGATGCGTTCAAATAGCAGCGACTTTTGTGTGGAGAAGGAGGAAGAAGAGAGAGAAAGATAAAAAGCAGGAGGGGAACAGATATATTTTGCACAGAGCAGAGTAATAATCTTTTATGCACTTTTTTTTACGCCGCCTATTCCTGTGTGGAAACTGGTCAAATACAAGCAAGAACGGTTGTTTTTGCAGTTGATGCAAAGAGGGAAGTGAGGGAGATGCACGGCGCAGATATACTCTATATGCGCGTACAACAAGAAAGCAAGGCGCTCTATCTGGCTAATATCGCGCGACCTCCTTTTGGTCGTAGGCCAAGTGGAGCAGATGAAAGGAGTCAAGGATAATCAAAAAATGTCGAGATTGGTAGTTGTAGTTAGAAAACACAACACCCCTCTTTCTTCCAAAAAGCAGAAGATTATTTTGGTTAAATCTAAAAAAGATGCGCCAAGAATGATAAAAAATAAAGGCAAATATCAGAGAACAAGTACAAAAAAAGATGGAGTCACTTATTCTTTCCCGATTAGGAAAAGAAGCACAAAACGATTAGTAGATTCTACTTTTAGCTCTACCTTTAGAGGAGGGAGAATATTGGTTTAGGTTTTGAGCTTACAAAAGCAGTAACTCTTTTTTGCTTCCAAGGACAATAGGATGAAAGCAGTTAGTTTGGTCTCAAGTGCTATATTCAATGTGTAATCTTAGCTCCCTCCCTCTTTTTTTCGATGCGCTTTTAAATAAATTTCTCAAAGACGTAACTTCAGAAAGCAAAATTCTACTAAAAAAAAAAGAAGGCTTAATATTGGCTTTTCAACAAAAAGTAAAGAAATAATCAGAAAATTCTGAAAGTTCCACCATAAAAAGGGTTTCTACAGAGCTTTAAGGGTTAGAAAAGTGTAGAAGTTATGAGAGAAGAAGAGAGAGAGGGGAGGAGCAAAATAGTGTCTGGAACTGATTGCCACTCAAAAAAAGGTGTGTTTACTTGGTCACTATTCTATACTTGAAGAGATATTCTAGACTGAAGTGTAAAACATTACTGTCGATCTCTAGATGGATAAAACTAGAACTCTGGCTTCCTGCCCAGCCTGCGTCGCTGTATACGTGGATTATCTTGCATATATCTTTGGATCAGTGGCAGCCCATCATCAGTATTCGATTTAGTTCGCTTGGCCGGGGAATTACTTGGGCCTGCAATTGCAGACACTGTCCAAGCAGATTCCCTGTTACAATGAGATTGAGGAGTCACGGATGTACTTGCAGGACTTGAGCCAGTCATCGCATATACAGAACTAGTGGATGTTCTTGGACAATGAGGTTGGGGTGCTGCAGGGGCATTATTATTCCCGCGTTTGAATGCTCCAGGAATTTCATTGCAATCACGCTGGCTATGCAATATAGTCCTTACGTTTAAGACATCAGTAAGACCTCGATTCCATATGTATTTTCTTGCGCAAAGATGGAGAAAGCACCATTGTCAAGTTAACGAGTGTACAATTTTTTTTTTTTAATTTTGTTGGCATTGTGTGCTAGCAACAGATCCTTTTAGCGCTTCTATATTAAAAGATAACCTCAATAAAAATTTACCTTGAAACAAATGCAATACATCTACATGTTACAGTGCCTCGGAGTTGTAGGAATTTGAAATGTAATCTTTTTGTTGTTCTAAGCATCACGAGCAG
Organism: Coemansia sp. RSA 988; assembly: GCA_027577275.1. Classification (NCBI taxonomy): domain Eukaryota; kingdom Fungi; phylum Kickxellomycota; class Kickxellomycetes; order Kickxellales; family Kickxellaceae; genus Coemansia; species Coemansia sp. RSA 988. The sequence goes on along the minus strand of JANBQQ010000060.1, from coordinate 15,953 downwards.
TGGTATTGCTACTCAGAATCTTTGGATATCCCTAATAATACTTTAGTGATTGATTCCATCTTTTGAAGCGAGAGAAGAATGCCGTGGTATGTCATGTACCTTTGGTGGTCTGCTTGTAAGATATATTTTATTTTATAAACACATTCCAACTTGAAGATTTAACAGATTATTGTGTGCAAAAGAAGTGACTTGCTTATCTAGCAAGCTAGCTTGTAGAGGGAATGCAAGGTCGGTCCGGGCCATTGGTGCTAGAGTAAATTCACATTCTTAATTATGAAGTAGGCAATGTAAGCACTAACAGAGTGGCAAAAGAATCGCTAATAGTTTATCTATATAGCCATTTTACTCAGACTTACAAACAGAACAGCAACTCTGGCTTTGACAGGATAACTAGGTTGTGCCGAAATGGACCAGCGGTTTGAGAAAGCTGCTAAATAACAGATCCCAAGGGCATGGGTTCAGGAGTCGCTGGATGCACTGAACTGGTTGGCTGCATATAGTAGCGACATGTTTGCACATAATAAATATATGGAGCAATACACGTATTAGGAACACAAAGATCCTTGGTTATGATGTCTAGGGGCCAGTGACATTTTCTAAACAATGTCCTGGTAGTGACTGCGGGTGCTTCTGTCATCCTTTTCTTAAGCATTGCATCAGTAAGCAAACTCACCAGTCCAGCCACCCCCACTGTGTTGCACTATCTCTCTACAAAGTTCAGCCAGCAACAGTGATACACACTAGTCTTCTGTTGGATAACCTGTTTATTTCATTCCTAAACGCTTCTCGATTGTCCATTTGAATTAACTCAAGCAACTAAAAGCAAAAAAGCAAAAAATGGAGAAGCTAAAGAAAAATAAGTAGGAGAAATACGCATAACGTCAGAATAACTGAGCTGATCCAGTCAAATTGAAGATTTGACGACGAAAGTCTCCTTATATTTCAGATGGGGGTGATTCTGAGATTACCATAGTCGTTATTTTTCTCGTGAAACTCAAGAAAACCTCTTTTTGGTGAATATAAAAGATCTCTATTGGAAGAAAAATGCTTTCTGTTTAGCGGTAGCAGATTAGAGACCCTTATCATAGCTGCCCTGAGTGTAGAAAATGTTGAGCTGATTGAGAATGTCCTGTAGAGAATTGACCCACTCGAGCAGATGTAGATTGGAATCTTCCTTTCCGCCACTGATCTTTAGATAAAATGACTTTCGATCGGGACACGCCAGCATGGCAAGACTAAATGCTTTCTTGACGAAAAAGTTGTGGAACTGCTTCAATGTGTTATCGTATGCCTTGGTAAATGAAACAGATAACTCCTCTTCATTGTTATCAAGATTCCGCTTGAGTGCCATTGCAGTTAGCTCCAGACCCCTACCATACAAAAACTCAGACATGCCATACATTTAGCGATGTGTTATTATATCAGGATATAGATGTGATTGCTATTCAAAAAGTGCACTATAATGTAAGACGAGGATTGCTATTCAAAATCAGTTTAAAGGGCTTACCTTTTGAGCCAGAGCAGACCTTGAGTTGCTGTGCGGTCCTTGGTTTCTGCTTCGGCAAGCACGATCTTCTGCAGAGTATCATAGGCCCTTGGGTCAGAGTCATACTTGGTCTTGATTTTCTAATTATCCATATAGCGCAACAGATGCATTAGCTTTAGCAGGAATATAAAACAAATGGCAGACTGCAAGCTGGATTTTGCTCAGCTACTAAACCAGTTGCGGAACCTTACCGTGATGTTGGTGGTCATGTCGGACTTTACGGGGTAGAAAGCAGCAGCATCAAGGATATCTACAAAACACAGAGGTTATTAACATTAGTCTTAGCATAAAGCGTTATGTGTGTAGACATATAGCTGACTAATAGGAGTACAGCTAGGACAGCTTACCAAAGAGCTTTACAACGCCCTCAGCGGCCTCTAAGAACTCTATAGTGCTGATGCCATCGCTAGAGACAGTCACGTCCTGGAAGCGACGCGTAATAAGGTCTTCGAGAGTAGGAGCCATTTTGATAAGGAAGGAGAGAGACAAGTACAGGTGGAAAGAGAAGGGACTGAGAAGCAAGGAACACGGATGAGGTGATTGAATGTTGTTGGTGTAGTAGATCAGTGATGGCGTGAGCGGATTAGTCAAGAAATATTAACTGAAGACAGCAGAAACATCAACACGCGTATCCTGGCAAACTGTCTGGTTTTGCCAAAAAGTAACACACTAGCTAACGACTAATTGCAGTTATAATGGACACAGGGCGGCGGACACGCGGAACAGCTGACGGAATGCGTGTGAAGACAGTGCAGATAAACTGGCACGACGGGCAGCCGATATTCAGCGTAGATTTTGACCACAACTACGAGGGGTCGGAGGGCGGGTGGCGGTTCGCGACAGGCGGCGGCGACAACAACGTGCGGATCTGGCGGTTGCGCAGCGTACGAGAGCGGGAAGACGACGGGACAGCTGTAGAGTTTGTAGCGGGGCTGAACCGACACACAGCGCCAGTGAACGTGGTGCGGTTTAGTCCTAGCGACAGTCGGCTAGCCAGTGCAGGCGACGACGGAGCAGTGATTGTATGGCGACAGGCAGAGACCGGACGGACAGTGACTCTGGACGACCCAGAGGCAACGGCTACGGAGACATGGCGGCCAGCAGCGGTTCTGCGCGGGTCACTTGCAGACATCAGCGACTTGGCATGGAGCCCAGATGGCGCGTTTCTCGCCAGTGCATCAGTGGACAACACAGTACGCATCTGGCACGTACGCGAAGCGCGTTGCATACAGGTATTGGCTGACCACACACACTACGTGCAGGGCATAGCGTGGGACCCACTTGGACGCTTTCTCGCCACACAAAGCAGCGACCGCTCAATGCGCGTCTACCGCTGGGCAGCCACACACACACTGCGTCCTGGAGATGGACCGGCGACATTGGCAGCCACACACGTGACCATGACCAGCGACGAGTCGCACAGACAGCGACTGTTCCACGACGACAACCTAGCGTCCTTCTTCCGCCGACCCGATGTATCTCCCGACGGCCGCCTACTGGCCGCCGCCGCAGGACTGCTGCGTACAGCCCCTGGTTCTCGCAATGCCTGTCTGTTGTGGGCGCGCGACCGCCTGACTGCCGCGCCGGTGATGGCATTGCCTGGCCTCCGTCGCCCTGCTGTGGCAGTGCGCTGGGCACCCTGCGAATTTGCTGCTCCCGATCGCGCTGGCTGGGCCACTGATGCGCGCCGTATGATGCTGGCCGTTGCCAGCCAAAGTGCGGTTGCCATCTATGACACCTCGTGTCCCGCCCGCGCCGTCGCCATGTTTGATGGACTGCACTATGCTGCGCTCACCGATCTGGCGTGGACCCGCGATGGCTCGCAACTGCTTGTCGTCTCTATCGACGGCTTTGCCACTCTGGCTTCACTGGATCAGCCCACAGAATCGCTACCCTTGCCGCGACGCTCTGAGCCAACCAGCTGTGCATCACCTGTCCGACCCAGTCCCACACTCAGCGCTGCACCACCTGTCTCTGCTGGCCGCAAGCGTATGGCTCCAACTTTCGTTGGCTCATTGTGAGCTGCTACACTGATATTATATGCTAGGTTGTGGATTTATTTAATGGACAGCCTGTCCGTCCACAAGCACACAACCTTTCTTTTTTCTTTTTTAGTTATTCACAGACTGGATTTTGTTCAGATGTGTTTTTGAACTTCAAATGTATCTTGTTTCATAGGTTCTTTTCCTCTTCCAAATTGGACTCTGCAATCTTGTGTGCGTCGTCAATCTGGTCTCTTTCTGTGTACTGCGCATGCAGATATCTGCTGCACTGTCAAATTGCGCTCTCCTTTAGCATCCTCGGATTTCGTCAACACTAAATGCGCCGCTTCCCAACAACACCCTCCCTTGGAACAATGTCCAGCATAAATTGCTAAATGACTGCACGGCCCACCTCCCCATTCCTTTGGATGTCTTTTTTTCTCTCCCCTTACTTCCTGCACGCGTGCTCGTCAGCTTGGCCTGTAAATCAGCAGATGGAGCTCTGCATGCTATGTTGTCCTTGTGGCACTGCTGAACTGCAAATTATCCTCTTCAGCGTTGACATAAAAGGGATTCAAAAGCCTTTTATAGCATAGCGGAAGTATGGATTGGGCTGAGATGGCTGTATAAGGGATGAGTATGTTTCATTTGTAAATGGGGATCAAAAGACGGGAGAGATTTGCTCTCACAAATGATGGGGGGGGGGAGTCTCCGCTGCGTCTTCAACAGGAAGGAGGATCAGCGACAGACTGGGAGCGGAGTATTGGTTCTTGAGAACAGGACCGAAGGTTGGTGCCGATCCGGACAAGTGATGGGAACAATGGATAACCGCTCAGATGGCGGGCGAGTGCGTGCGTGCTGTCGAGTATGCGCGAATGTTCACGGGCTTCTGCGCAGCTAAGGGAGAAGAGGCGCATGCACCCAGGCATTGTGCATTGCAGGGCCAGGGCCAATAGTGCTCTTCAGGGACACGAAAACTCCGATAGTGGGAGAGAAAAGAGGGGGGGTGTAGCAGAACAAGTCTTGTTTGTGCGTGATGCCGATATTCCTCGTTGGGACGGATCGCGACGCAAAGGCGATCGTTCCTCGCGTAAGATCCCTTTTTATTTCGGCTGCACCTTTTTCCTCGTCTGCTGCTGGGAAAAAAAATGGTACGAAACGAAGATCTGAACGCTTTATTTTCACTCACCGCAAGTGAACAAAAGAAGGGGAAGAGGGTCGGGCAAAGGACCCATACAAAATTTTCTTTTTTTCTTGTGCGGGATTTGGAAAGAAGGGTGGTTTGCTTGGAAAAATGGCAAATCTGCAAAAGTTAGTGTTCATTTTTGTCCAACAGGTGCTTATAGTCGCCATTCTTCCTTTTTTCTTCTTCTCTTCCTGGTCGCTCCCTTTTTTGCCCATTGTTTTTCTTTCTTTAGCTTGCGTGACTAACCCCCTCCCCCTCTTTTACAAGCAATGTCTTCAGAAGATCTTGGGTCGTCCAATACTAATCAATCTAACTCTCAACGTCGTAAGCCTGCTAAACGTCCTCCGAGAGCCTTTGTTGAAGAACCGTTATATCTTCTTCCTGCACACTACGCCTTGGTAAGTTCCTTAATATCTGCCATTTATCTTCCTTTTTCTATCTTTTACAGACTTGCGCCTTTTTACCGTTTGTTGACCAAGGTTCTATTTTTAAATAACGTCATGACAGTATACACAACATATTAATCAAAAAGGTTTTTGTACTGTATACTATATCCTTGTTCTTTATCAAACAATATTCCTACTATCGTCATCTTTTTTCTCTGGGGTAGCTTCAGGACAGTACATACGAACTTATGCGAGGGTTAGCAGGTCTTTCAACAGCAGTTGAAGATGACCCGTTATATTTTGACCAGTTACTTGGTGCAGCAGTCAATGTCAAGCATGCTTTTGATTTGGGAAGAATGGATGTGATCAATGGTACTATTCGTCCGCGTAATACTTCCTTGTGTCACGAGTGCATTACTACAGTATCTTCGGTCTGGCGCTCTGGGCCTGAAGGTCCACGAACACTTTGTAACGCTTGTGGTTTGCGCTATTACAAGCAAAATCAAAGAAGAGCTCTTGAGGCTCGAAGGCGCGAGATGCGTGAGACTTCAGATGTAGCTGCTGCCTCTACTGATATTGGTGCACCAACGCCTGGATCTTCTGTCAGCACACACCTTGCTCAGTCTACTATTAACAGCAACAGTAGAATTACAGAGTTGGATGATGTTGCTATTGAATGTGACCCTCCTGATAACCCTATTACTCGACTATCTCCAGAGCTGACGCGACCGTCCATAGCTAATCTTTGCGACCCGCCATCTGATCATTCGCGTCGAGGCATCCCGTTTATTCCTTCTATCAGTAATATTCTCGCCAGCCCCTCACAGACTCCTGAGCCTTCCAACAGCAGTCACAACAGCAGCTGTCAGTAACGCTATCAAACTCAGCAGGTCCTTACACAACTACTCCCCCTCCCCCCAAAAAATTGGCTCCAAAAGCTCTGCTATTCACTATTATCCCAACCACCACGCACTTGTTACTCCTTACCAATGTCCCTTCCTATCATCTACACATATGCTTTTGCTGAGGGGGTCTGGCTTATTGAGTTAGGGAATAAAGGGGGAGAGTAACGTTCTTAAATCGTCGCAGGAACGAACTCTTTAACCCCTTCATACTTTTGTGTTATATTCTTGGTTGCGCGAGCTCCTATTTCAAGGCAACCTTCTCACTACCAATCCACTCCCCCTACTTGAGCTCACCATTCTTTTGGAGGAGGAAAATTATATAAAGAATGCTGGCGCACATATCTCAATCGCATTCCACTCTACAAAAAAAAACTGCTAAACCATCATCTGTTATATTCGTATACAGACTAATGGCAGCAGTGCGCAACCTCTTTTTTTTTCCATAAGAAGCACTCATAAGCTTTTGTACAATAGACAGCTTTTTTCTTACACCTCTCTCCTTCTCATTTTAATGCTTATTTTTCTTCTGAACCACCTTTCTCATATTTTTTTTCACTCCCCAATCTGTTTTGCGTCAAACAAAACAATTGCAAAAAATAAGGGCTTTTCGTTTATTACAGGGAGCTGGTATTATTTGGGCAGTCAATTTCCGTCTCTCGGATCCGTTGAATCTGTTGACCCACACAAAAAACCCCTAAACCAATAGCATCAATATTGACAACTTTCCTGTTTCTGCAAATCGACTTTTCTGGCCCTCTGCTTAGAATTCAAGCCTTCCTTCACTTTTCTCTCTCCTCCTATCATTATTCACCAGAGGGTGCTTAATTTCAACTGGTCTTGTTTGTCATTCATTGTTGAGAGAAAAAGGGGTTTTTTTGGTGATACTGTGACGTGCTCTGGCATCCCAGATCCAAAGTGTTTTTCTTTTTGGGACGTGTCCTGCAAGTACTTGCGCCATTGTTTTTTATCCTGCAGACATTTGAATTTGTGTCTGTGGATATTACTTAAACGCTTTTTTTCACTTTGCGTGCTTTGCGAATCAAAAAAGGGATCTGCTTATTGCTTCTTCCCCTCTTTTCTCATTTCCGAAGGCTTACTTTTATGCAATGCCTGTGCTTTCAAGTCTGGATAAGGCTCGTCGTCATCATGCAATTCACAGAAATATCTCGGATCGGGTGCAACGAGTGGGTCAATTCGTCTTACGCAAATTATCGCAGAAACGAGAGGCCGTTATTGCTAATAACGAAGCGGGGGATGTCAGCTGCGAAATGCATGATCGGAGTAGGACTGCGCGACCTCCACTTGTTCTGGGGATCAATGGCCCACAAGGTAGTGGTAAAACCACAATGGTCAGGAGCTTGGTTGACTATTTGAATGCGCGCAAGATAAATACTGTGGGATTTTCGCTGGATGACATTTACCTGTCAAATGCCGATCAACAGCATCTCGCGCAGACCCACCAGGACAATCCGCTTCTGCGCTTCCGTGGCCAACCTGGAACACATAATGTCGAATTGGGATCTACAACATTGCAGTCGCTATTACGCAACACTGAAGCGACACCCATACCAGCTTACGACAAGAGCCTGAAAGCTGGATATGGCGACCGTGCAGAGAGTCGGCATTCAGCTCAACCGCCTATTGATGTAGTATTGTTCGAAGGCTGGTGCTTGGGATTCCGCTCATTGGACACCACCGAATTTGCACAGTTTCTCGGTCGTGTACGTGATGTGGATAACTCGCTTTGCAAATATTCGCGTCAGTTTTCTGACGATAATCTGCGACAAGTCAACTGGAATCTACAAAAATATGAACGAGATCTCTATCCGCTGATCGATGCGTGGGTATGGCTGCGTCTGGCTAATCTGGATGTTGTTTACAGGTGGCGAAAGGATCAGGAAGACGAGCTTGCTGCTCAAGGCCTTCCTTCTTTGTCTGATCAGCAGCTTGAGGATTTTGTCACTCGTTTTATGCCTGGTTATGAAATGGCCGTACCTAAACTCGATGCAAAAGGCTTTATCTCCTCTGGTCTAATATCTGGACCGACTACTTTGCGCCTACATCTAGATTCGGATCGTAACATTGTAGGGTGCGACCACAGATTATAAACGATTTGAACCTCCCCCCCCCCCAATCCTCTGCCAAGTCCAGGTTTGCCGAGGGAAATCCCGATCTTTCTTTTATCACAGTGGCTTGCCTATTGCTCTAATTGTTTCCATTGAGAGGTAATTTTGCTCCCTGTAAATTGGAATGTCCGAATTGCTGATACAGTACTTTTTCTTCTTGCCTTGTTTCCTGGATAAGAACATTATCAAACAACAGCGTGCTTTTTACCACTGTATAGTACATTTATTCTAAATCTGAAATATTACATGATGTTTACTCTTCTAGAGTTGTGGCTTTTTTTTCCATTTGTTCAAGCATTCAAAATGTTTACTTGCGTGATTTGGGATTGCTATCTTGCATTGTCTGTCATAAAAAAAATAGAAACTGCGCAACATGCACTTTTGTTTGTGCGATGTTGTTTGACATGCATGCTTGTTTGTAAAGGTATGAGAGTGTGCTTCTGAACACAGTAACTATTTTTTAAAACATGTAGGCCTTTTTTGAACAAGTTTTGGCCTTTTGTTACGATATGGCCTTAACTGTACTTGCGTTTCGCGTCGTCAGAGACAAAGTTTGTGCGTGGTTGGCGCTATCAAACAGGAAGAAAAAACCTAGAAAACCAAAATATTAGTAGTGGTCTTGAATAAACACACAGAGTAGATAATTTTAGCATTGTCAATCTAATAATCCACTACACATCCAACTAGATGTCGCCCGCAATCCCGTAAAGGAGGGATGCAGTTAGGTGTGGGGTCATTAAAAGACCACAAATGTTTGTCTGGTTATACACTCCGCGAACAATGTCCCTGCCATAACTAATTCCGCTCGAATAATCAGCTGTCTGCGCGAACGCTTTTGCAAAAAAAAAAAACAGTTTACTTGAAATTGCTTTGGTTTTTGCCAAAACATGTTTCAATGAACCGTGACCACGCCCATAATATGTGACATCAACCGCAAAGCATAAATTCAAAAAAAAAAAACTAAATTATATAATGCATCGCGCTAAGTGTGTCAATCTTACCTAATAGCCACATAATATTGCTAACATAAACTCCACTACTCCTTCTCAGTTGAAAGGTTCAGACGGCTTGCCAACGATTTGACATTGCACCCAAACTGCTATTCTTTAGATGGTGCTAGCCGATCCTAAACCAGTAAAGAGCTTGCCACAGGCAAATGCAACTGGTAGTAAGCGGCGAAAGAAGAAAACCCGCAAGGAAAAGCAAGAGGAAGAGGAAGCGCGTCGACAGCGTTTACTTCAACAGTTTAATGACAGTAAGCCTGACCAACAACTACCGAGTGGTGTTACAGTAGAATATGTTGAGCAGAGTGGGCCCGATGTATCCGATACCGAGTTTTCGGATTATTCTGCAGTATTTGCAAACTTTGAATCCAATGCAGTAAAGTCTTTTGGCATCGATGAGGAAGCAGATGGGGATATAGAGGAAGATATTGCTCCTGGCACCCTACAATCTGATACAATTAGACGTGGAGGTGACACGACGGTGGAAACCAGACCAGACGATGACATGAGCAGCAACAACAGCGATGCAGAATCAATGGCCAGCGGTAGTGATGAAGGCAACAACAATCGCAATACAGGTATGTCACGCAAACAGAAGAAGAGGATCCGGATGAGCGTAGCCGAGCTCAAGCAAATAGCACCACGACCAGAAGTAGTTGAATGGACAGACACAAGTGCTCATGATCCAGAGCTATTGGTATCACTCAAAGCAGCACCTAACACAGTACCTGTCCCCATTCACTGGTCACAAAAGAAAAAATATTTGCAGTACAAACGTGGTATGGAGAAACCACCATTTGAACTGCCAGATTTTATTAAAGCAACAGGAATCATGGAGATGCGTGATGCTGCGAAGGAAAAAGAAGACGAAAAGCAAAGCAAATCTGTTGGCCGCGAGCGTATGCGTCCAAAGATGAACAAATTGACGCTAGACTATCAGCGTCTCCACGATGCTTTCTTCCGCTTCCAAGAACCACCTAAGAACATGACTGGCCATGGCGATCTATTCTATGAGGGTAGGGAATCTGATGTCACATATAGTTATACCCCTGGTATTCTGTCAGACGCTCTGAAAAATGCGCTCAACATTCCGCCACTTGCACCACCACCTTGGCTTATCAACATGCAGAGGTTTGGTCCACCCCCATCGTATTCTACAATGGATATTCCTGGCCTTAACAAACCGATTCCGTCCGGAGCCCAATGGGGATATCACCCGGGTGGATGGGGTCGTCCTCCAGTCGATGAATTTGGTCGCCCTTTGTACGGCGATGTGTTTGCGGCTGGTGCAGATGGTGCACAGACTCAGCAAATACCTTCAACGCAAGATACAGAGCCAAAGAAATACTGGGGCGATTTTGAGGTCTTTGAGTCATCTGATGAAGAGGATGAGGATGAAATCGCAGAGGAAAGCGAACCCGAGGAAGAGCCTGTCTCTTCCGTCTCCAAGGAAGCGGATGTACATGCAGCGGATCGTGCAGAATTGGCAGAGTTAACCGACGAGCAGATACGCAGTGGATTGGCCAGTATTCCCTCTGGCTTGGAGACGCCCAGCGCTATTCAACTACGCAAGCATGCTGCAGACGTTACTACAGAAGCCAATAGATCGCTCTATACAGTTCTTCCTGAGAAGGAAACGGCGCAACTTGAAGGCATCATGGGCTCACAATTCACATACGACATGGGTAAAGCGTTAGACCCGTCTAAAAAGAAGAGCAATGCAGGTGGGAAGAAGTCAAGGAACAGTACTGATACAGGAGTTGATATTGCATTGGATGCCTCGGAACTTGAAGGACTTGATCAGGATGCGCTGAAGGAAAAATACGAGGCTGCAGCAGAAGCACAGGTCGTTAACCAAACTGGTGGTCAAGAGGATCTTTCAGATATGGTTGCTGAACATGCTGCAACTCAGGTTCGTAAGCGAAAGCCACCGGCCGCTTCTTCAACTGCTCCAAAGAAGAAGGCCAAGGATTTTAAATTCTAGACAGCTCGCTTGTATCATTTCTTCAGCATTGAGACATACAATTGTTTATCGATTGTCGTGCTAATTATTGTATTCTCTGCCACGGAAACTCGACCATGTGCATGGCGGGCTTGGCGCGCAATTCAGATGCCAGCGTGGCGCGTCCACTGCCAAGATCGCACATATTAGGGTAGAACAAGTGCTAAATATTGATTCCATGTTTGGTCAAACACAACTCCAAACCAAAGCTAAGAAGCGATGTGTTATAAATACTATCATATTCTTCTATTCAGCAGCAGTATGTAACAGGCATCTAGTAGATTTTGATATTTTTTTATAAGATTTTGCAGCATCTGACTATGGCTATTTTCTTTGGCGACAATTATGTAATCCGCGACAAAGTCGCACTCATCACTGGTGCACTAGGCGCAATTGGCAAGGCCACATCTTTACAACTCGCAAAGCTAGGTGCATCCCTGATATTGGTTGATATTTTACCCGAGAGTGTAGGCAATGTATTCTGCGAAAAGCTAACCCAGGACGTTAGCGATATGTCTGTCATGTATATCCAGGCAGACTTGCGAAATACAAATGACATTCAGCGTATGTTAACCAAAGGAGCTGAGGCCTATTCTCACATTGATATTCTGATAAACAATGCCGGAGTAGCGCTATACAACGACTATTATCACGATGAAGAAAAGGAGAATATTGACATGGCTATTGATATTAATCTAAAAGCACCCTTAGAGTCCACTCGTCTTTTCGTTAGAATGTTAAAGGATGTTGGACGTGAAGGCGTGGTAGTAAATTTATCGTCGATTACTGCACTCGTCCCTGGTAGGTTCGTTGAGATCTATGGAGCAACAAAGGTTGCGCTAATGTATTTTACCAAGGCGAGCGCATATCTAGCGCCACGGATTCGCATTGCGGCAGTCGCGCCTTTCTTTGTGGATAGTCCAATGGTCAGCAGAAGCACAGTGGTGAAAGGAATCCCTTCGATTAATCTTCACACGCTCCTGTCTCCTACTGACGTTGCCGAAGCTATTGTCAGGCAGATTGAGGATCGCTCCTCAGGCGGCAAAACAACGATGGTTGTTGGTGGCTGGGGATCCCTGCCTATTTGGAATTTTGGTTTGTCTGCAGTATATGCGCTGGTCATGGTCCACTTCTGGTGGTTTTTCAGTTTTATAAGATCGCTTTTGATGCCAAATCGCTACAAAAATAAGCAAGCAATTAGCTAGTCAATCCATTAAAAGTACTGTCAATTGAATAGAAAGTGTGCTCTAGTCATCCAAATCTGACATTAACTCTGCAAGTTCACGTTCCTCTTCTTCGGTAAGAGCTGAGTGGCCGGTGTTGGCTGTGGATGCAACAGCAGTAGTTGATTGGCTTTGTTGCGTGTCCTGCTTCTTCAACTCGACAGGGATATACTCCAAACCTCCAGAAAATTCAACGACATCTCGAATGTCCCATCTGCGTAGAGTCTCATCAAGCCCTGACGAATAGAATACTCGCCCAGCCATCCTCAGACAAGTCACATCATCCGTGTGCGCATGTATTTCACGAATAATCGTAGGCACACCGCTGTTAATCCGCCACACGTACATAGCACCGTCACGCACACCTGTCACTACAACTCCTATTTGCAGAATAGGCAAAACTGCAGTAACAGCAGTATTGTGCTCTAAAACCAGATCAGCTGTGCGTGTTTCTAGATCCCAACCCACAGCAGTCTTGTCGGCCGAGGCTGTCCACAATCCATTCTCAGTCAGCTTGCAGTCAAAGATGTTCGTTTTGTGTTGGCCGCGCGCAATATGCCAGTAATCCGAGTCGGCACCGACAGCAGCTAATGGAATGCCGGTGTGCGCGTCCCATGCACGAATCGATGCATCCGATCCTGCCGAATATAGTGTACTTGCTGTTGTTGGGTCGAGGCAGAGAGTGTATATCTGTCCCGTGTGCTCGCCTTTGATGACCTTGAACGGAGAAATCTCGAGTGGGCTCTGATCGCTCAACAATGCATCTGCTGACTCTGGCAGCCGCCAAAACATGATTGATTTATCGGCAGAGCCTGAATAGACAATTGGCATAGTTGGATGAGCAGCAAGACATTTGACAAAGTCAGAGTGACCTCTGAGTATCGCTAGCGTGCGGTGCGGGTTGTCCACAGCCCACACCTTGATCACCTTGTCCCAGGAGGCCGACATGGCAATACGAGATCCGCCAGCTCTGTATTCAGGCCCGAGCACAGCAACCGACGTGACCGGGCCTGCATGCTTCACTGCTGCTGTCACACACGTCCCCGCATTTAAATCCGCGACCTTGGCTTGATGACTAGCCAATGCAAGCACCGCTGTGTCCTTATCACTTAGCTCAAACCCAAGGACCCGTGCTTTAGTGCGAATAGGCGATCCAAGTTGTTGTCTGACTGGGTCTTGCTCCTGCCGCTCCTTCTTTTCAAGCGCCTCTAGCTGCGCGCTGGACATAAAGAAATTACGTCTGTCCGACGATATATTAGCGCCCGCTGGTGCCATTACCTTGTTGTAGTCTTTGCAAAAGAGGCAAGAAAGGGTAATTACTGTACTATGAAATTAAATGCAACAAATGACAAGACAAAGAAGAAGAAAAAACAAAAACAGTGTTCTTCGGGCACTTACAAAGATGATCACAGCACGTCCCGAGATATTCCTCGAGCCGCCAAGATCTGATCTACCCACTGAATCCCGCTGTCGCCCTGGATCATGCGCGCCTCAGACTCAACTAGACTACAACTCTCGTGAGCCATGGTCAATCGCTTGACTGCATGCGGTAACAGTACCTCGTGGATAAATTTGACTGTCTGTGATGCGAGCTCCGAATCAGGCGAATCGCCTTGCGACAACGGCTCGGTTGCCTCCGTCGCTTCGGAACCCGGAGAAGCAGCAGATACACCCTCGCTCGCACTGCGCTGAATACTCGGCTCAAAGCCAGCGGTGCTGTCAGAGGTATTATTGGCATTGCTAGCATTACAGGCGGTATCTGGCTCCTTGTCACCCGCACCAGCTATTTCTTGGACCTTGTTAGTCTCAGCTGGCATCAGCGCGAGTGGTGGGGTTGTGTACCACCGGCTAAGTAGCCTTCCAAGAAAGTCAAACTCTGCGCGATTCAAGAACCCTTTGAATACCCGAGATGGCAGACATCGCTTAGCGCTCGCATCTTCGCCAAAGAACATCGACATTCTGCTCTCTAGTTTAGCGACCTCGCCAAGCTGGTCAGAAGAGCACCTGTGCAGTGTATCTAAATGCGGTCTAATGGATTCCATATCACTAACAAGCTTGTGGAATAGCTTCATATCGCGCTTAACGTCATTTTCCAAATCGACATCATTCTCAGCTACACACATTCTCTCTGTGCTGCCACTTTGTACGGGTTCGTCACCAACCAGATGGAATGCACCAAGCGAGCAAGTGTAGAATTTGCTCTCGTACATGGTGAGTATACTACTTCTGCTGAGTGTCGTCAATGATCCATCAAAAAACTCAATCGCAAATCTGCTCGTTGTTGGTTGTGATAGAACCCGTGCGGGATAATATTTGCGCAGCGCATATGCCAGAACCAGCTCGCCTGGGACCTTGAGCGTTGCTATACCTGGATCTGCATCAGAGACATCACCCTTGGTCGGCGATGGTATTACAGAAGCTGATTTCACGAGCTTACGTCGCCGCATCTTCGCTGCCTTTGTTGGTTTGATAATGGGAGATCTGAGCAAGCTAAGTGCATCAGGGAGATCGCTCTCGCTCCCAGAATCCAGATCGCGCGACCAGTCCTTCTGGTCCGAGCGGCCCTCGCGAGATGCCACTTCCTCAGGCAGGGTCGCACTCTGTGTACGCCGAAGCGTTCTACTACTGAAGGTAAGAGTGTTCAGCAAAAGTGGTCGCTTTTAAATATCAGTCAACATCATTGCGCTATGCTGATTCTGCAGCTGTTGGCGCTTGCAAAGTCGGCAGCGTAAATTGCTTACCTGACCGTGGCCTTTGTGGGTTTAGACTGTAGTAGCGTTTTTGCTGCCTTGGCCAGGGGTCTAGGCTGCGCTCTCTTTCGCTTTGGCCTTTGCTCGCTCTTCGCCATTAGAAGTAATTTAAAGCATATGACGCAAGAACACAAAAAGTGCAATCAAGCTAACAAAAAAATAAGCGCAACGCTCATTTGAAGGCAAGAAAGCAAGGGAAAAGCTGGCTGTATGATCATGGCGATTGGTTCTCATCAGAGGTTGCTGTTGATTGCGATAAAATGCAGAACAGACATGGAATGGTTTATCTCAGCCTCTTACTTGCCGTGAATCGACACAAATAAACTGTCTCTGAGACAGCCTACTGTTACGTAGCGCACACTAATGTGATATGCGCTGAAGTAATCGACAACAAATAATCAAAGGCTAAATATTGGCGTTTTGCAAAAGTGTTAGCGTTGGCGTAAAATTAATTTTGCGGGATTAGGTATTGCGGGTTTGCGCCGATTAGGTAGTACGTTTGCATTGTGTGTGATGTGATGTTTGCGCATGGTCAGGGAGGTCGTTGGCGGTGTGGTTTGCATTGGCGTTGGCGGCAGAGTAGGAAACAGCTAATAGCAATTGCTCCTGCCCTGCGGCATAGGTAGCAGTCGCAGTCAACAGCACTGGCAATGAAAGCCAAGGAGCATCAACGTCTGCGGGGCTGGCTTTCATTTGATTTTCTTGGCAGGCAATGCTTTTTAACAAGTCCACACACCTCTCGTATCTCAAGAAACAGCCAGCAAAAGGCAGCCTATCCATCCACAGGGCAAGGAATCCGACAAGCACAAACTGAATATCACGTATTAAGCATACTCACTACAT
>JANBQQ010000059.1:49273-67589 GCA_027577275.1 Coemansia sp. RSA 988 | reverse complement strand
CTCCAGCCAAGTAAGAAGGCCCATTGGGCTCTTTTGGCACACAGCCACAATGTGGAATAAACCGTGTCTGCAGCAATGCCCTTTTGTTTCATATTCGCTTTATTCATCGCCTTTAAAATCGCTATCATCTTTGCCGCAGCTGGTGCCGCTTCCTTCTCTACTGCTGTCGCGCGCCACTAGCTGGCGCAGCAGCCGCGCACGCACCTGGGCCAAATTCGGCTGCAATACGTGCACGCCCAGCAGCGTAACGACGATCAACTCACTCGCGCCATCACTGTTAATGTCGGCGCTGAAGAGACCATATACCGGCGCAGGAAACCGCCGCCTCCATACCAGCACGTAACCGCGTCCAGCCACTGCCTTGTACACCAGCACAGCCCCGGCCACAGTCCCCACCAGGATCTCCCGCGTTCCGTCGTAGTCCAAATCCTCAAAGTGTACCGACGTGATCAAGCCATCCCTCGAGCTTCCGCCCAGCGTGAACACGCCACCCAGCCCGCCCAGCCGCCCGCTGATCTGCGTCGCGCTGGCCGGCACCCGCCCCGCCGCGCCGCCCACCAGCGTTGGTACCGGGTCCAGCCCTGCCACAGCCACGTCGTGGTACACCACTGCGTCCTCGCCCACAAAGCCTACCAACGCGTGTACACGCGCCTCAGCACCCTCTGCATCCATCGTGCCGATCTCCCAGTCCGCTGCGTACACATCGCCGGCCGCCAGCCGACCTGTCTCGCCACGGATACGATGCGTCACCGCGTAGTCGAAGGCAGTGCGGTCTCCGCGGCGCGCTTCGGGCGTAAACACGCTGACCGCCACTGGTGCTGCGTCGAACACCTCCTCGTCTGCCACCATCAGCTTTCTGCTGCTGCGCCCGCCCATCCCCTCTGCCACCTCGCTCGGCTCCAGCGGCCGGCTCGCCTGGAGAGCCACTGCAAACTCTTGGTGCGCGGTGATCTGTACATGGTGGTTGCCAATGACGCGCCCGTCGAATGCCACAAAGGTCAGTGCTGCATCCGTCTTCGGGCACAGCAGCGGCTCCACCTCCACAATCCCGTCGCAGCCCACCGCGTACCGGTGCACGCAGTTGTCGTTGCCCGCCACCGCCACGATTGGCGGTTCCCCCGGCACCACATCCTGCGAGATGCGGAATGGAACGTAGTCCAGTTCCACGCTAAGCGTGTTTGATCCCAATGACATCCCAAACAATCGCTCCTCAACATACGCGTAGCTGTTGATCGGCAGGTTCTGGAGTGCGCGGTCTGTCTCATCACTGTCGCTGTGCACCGAAGCCATGTCTCCCGTTGCACCATCCTCCTGTCCGCTGGACGCACTCCGCCGTGTAACTGCCGGTTCGGCGCTGCTGCTGCCCTCTGCTGGCTGCGAGTGCGCGCGACGCGTCTCTGTTCTATCCAGCGCGTGAGCATCCAGAAACTGTTGTGGCAGCGGTGGCAGTGATGCGTACCCCAGTGCGTAGAGCCGATACGTGCCCGACTCGTCCGTTACGCCGTCGCGGGCCTCGCTTGGCCGCCGCACATACGTCGTCAGTGCGATGAGAAACATCGGCAGCCGCTCCTGTTCGACGTCCGCCAGTCCGCTATCCGTCAGTGCGTCGGCTTTGGCCTCTCTCTCAATGTCTGTTTTGGCCTCTGTCTCAATGTCTGTTTTGGCTCCTGCCTCTGCGCCTGCCTTGGTCTCCCTTTGCAAGCCCCGCTTGTCTCCCGTCTGGATAGCTGCTGCTCTGCTTGCCCGCCATTGCTCGGCTGCATCGTGCTGCTCCGGCGCCAGAGTGACCTCAAACGCCTTGACGCCCACACACGACTCGTCTTTCAGTTGCAGATTGATGTCCAGCACGTTCCAGTATCCAAATCCCGCCACAAAGAACTGCAGTCCCGACTGCGTCGCCACCACCACATGCGTCCGCACTGGCGCCCGCCGCTCCTCCAGCCACTGCCGCACTCGCCGTCGCTCGTCGCGGATTTCCGTTGCCACCGCCCGCATATGCGCCGCCTTCTCTGCTGCTCCGCTTCCCACTGCTGCTGCCCCACGCCGGTACCCCACGCCCGGTGGTGGATGGCTATAGATCAGCTGCATTGTATGTGGCCGCGGCAACCGCACCGGCAGCTGCGACCGTAGCAGACACGTTCCATGAATGTTGCTACGCGCTCCCAGTGGGAACCGGTGGTAGTGGATCTCGCGGAACCGCCGTGCCGACTGCTCCGTCGCCTGCCGTTCTGTACCTTTGCTCTGCGCTGTCACACCCATTCTGCCGCCGTTATTATGTCACGCTGTGCCAATTGGCCGTTTCAATCGTGGGTGCCAACCTGCCAACCTTTTTGCAAAAATGTAAAATAAAAGAAGCTGAAAGAGCTTCTTCCGTTTCTGACCCTTCTACGCGTCTCTTCTTGTCCCTCCTTGTCACCATTTCCACTCTCTTCTTTGCTCCTGCTCCACATTCCTGTGCTGCTCCAGAAAATACCACTCGTTTCGAGCACAAGCACTGTCACCCTTTTAGCCGTCACGGGCTTGCGGTTAAACGCAAATGGAAAAGTACCAGGTACGCGTTACACCTGCCACCTCACATTTGAATGAATAGCAGTACTATCTGCTCTATTCAGAATACTTTTCCCCTTTGCGCTTCTGTCGACAGCAATAGCACCAGCTCATATCTGCTCCACCTGCTCTCCAATTGTAGAAGATCGAAAAGCTGGGCGAGGGCACGTATGGTATCGTATATAAGGCCCAGAACCGCGAGACAAACGAGGTTGTCGCCCTGAAGCGCATCCGACTGGACAATGAAGAAGAGGGCGTCCCATGCACCGCCATTCGCGAGATCTCCTTGCTCAAAGAACTCAAACATCCAAACATTGTGGGCCTGTTCGACGTGCTGCATACCGAGAAGAAGTTGACACTGGTCTTCGAGTTTATGGACTCTGACCTGAAGAAGTTTGTCGATGCGTTTGGCGGCGATCTGGATCCACTCACTGTGAAGCATTTGCTGTATCAGCTTCTGTGCGGCATTGCCTACTGCCACCGCAACCGCGTACTCCATCGCGACCTCAAGCCACAGAACCTGCTTATTAACAAGCGCGGCGATCTCAAGCTCGGCGATTTTGGTCTGGCTAGGGCCTTTGGCATTCCTGTCCGCTCGTACTCGCATGAGGTCGTGACCCTATGGTACCGCGCGCCCGACGTCTTGATGGGTTCGCGCCAGTACGACACATCAATCGACTTGTGGTCCGTCGGCTGCATATTTGCCGAGATGGCCACCGGCCGCCCCTTTTTTGCTGGCACCTCAATCGACGACCAACTGGTCCACATATTTAAGATCATGGGCACCCCTATCGATCCGCTGGCCCAGGATGCTGACCCTGCCTTCACTGCCGATCCCGAGCATGCCCGTCGTCTGTGGCCTGGATGCTCCCGTCTACCTGAATGGAAACAGAACTTTCCTGTCTACGCCAGCACTCCGCTAGAGCCGCTACTACCCAAGCTCAGCACCAAAGGCATTGATCTTCTAAAGTGTCTGCTAGAGTATGCCCCTGAGAAACGGATATCCGCTGAGAAAGCGCTGCTGCACCCTTACTTTGATGAGCTAAGATCTATGAACGCCGCTGTCGTCAGTGGCAACAGCAGCTGAGCTGTGGTTTATTCTTTTCTTTCCTTGTTTTCTGCTACACCGCTTGTCCATAACATCTGGTTACCATACCACTTTTCGATCGCATCACAATGGATCGCTTAAAAGGCCGAGTCACTATGGGTGGCAGGTTTTGTATATAGCATCAGATAACCAGTGACCATGAAGGCAATGCTATTATCGATTGCTTGCTGCTTTTGCTGTGGTACTTGGTGGGTTACTGTAACTAATCAGCAAGGAACACGCTAGTACCTTAATTTTAGTGACCAATATTAAAACGAAGATTACCGAACTTTACCATCTGGACATAATAATGAAAGTACATGAATGCCCAACTATTCCTGTGCATAATCTAGCTACTGCATATGGCTGTTCATCAAGGACAATGCGCAGAGACATGTAACATGATCTAAGCTATAAAATGATTTTGCGCAAATGGGTACCTCACCAGTTATCTGATAATCAAAAACAAAAGCGAATTGATTTTTGTGATGTCTTCCTCTGCGGATACGATACGACAAACAAAGCAACTGTGTATAATATTGTAACATGTGGTGAGACTTATGTACACATTTACTCAGGCAACAAGGGCCCAACAGCAAAGCAATGGGTGCTCAAAGGCAGCGTACATGATTATCAAATCAAATCCTCCAGTAGCAGCAAAAAGTTACTTGCTTTAATATTCTTCTCATGGAAGGAAATCCTTTATGCCGACTTAAACACTGAAAAGCACACTGTTGACAGCAATTATTACTTTAAATATGGACTGAAACCAATTATTGAGGAGTGGAAAAAATGCATCCAAAATCTGGCACAAAACACTTAATGTTTCTCCAGGACAATGCAACACCACACACTTCCAAGCTCAAAAGAAAACTCTTTGACTCTAATGAAATATAAACTATTAAAGCGCCTCCCTACGTGCCAGATCTTGCTCCATGCAACTTTTGGCCGTTTCCGCATTGCAAGAATAGGCTACGTGAGAAGAAATTTGCCAATGTGGAGGAGGTAAAATCAGCTTGGCAAGATGAGCTTGATTCCTTAGCAAATGTTGATTTTAAGAAATGTTTTGAAGAGTAGCTTAAGTGTACTTTCTAAAATGGTAGTTATCGCTAGTATTGAATTTAACAGATATTAGTTTACATATAAAAATTGCCCAGGATAATAATTAGAAAAGAATGTAGTGAGTGTGCTTATTTTTTGATATTCAGTTTGTGTTTTCCCTGTCTTGTCCTGTGGATAGATATGCTGCCATTTTCCAGCTGTGTCTTAAGCCAAGAGAGGCATATGAGCTTGTTAAAGAGTATTGCCTGCCAAGTAAAACAAATGAAAGCCAGTCCCGCAAATGCTGTTGTTCCTTGGCTTCCATCACCAGTGCTGTTGCCATTGGCTGCTCCCAGCTGCAAACCACACCACCAATGACCTATCTGCCCATGCGCAAACAACGCCTCCACCCGCTATACCAAACCCCGCCAAAATAACGAACTGCTAATGCTAATAAATTTGCAATATATAAAATGTAACATCTCCCATTGTCAATTGCCAGCTGCCTCCCACTTGCAACGACAGCTGTCTTGTCTTTAAGATGCAACAGAAAGTTGCAACACTTGCAAAGCAAAAACCCTCTATAGCAAAAATCTCCTCAATTCGGCTTTTTGATCTGCGCGCGTGCACAAATGGAAATACAGACAATTGTCTGCTCCGGAAGTAAAGTACTAAAAAGGGAGGGGAGGTGGGTTCCACAACAATTGTCAGAGTTTGTAAGCCTTGTTGTGTCTTGTACTTTAAGAATGACTGGAAACTAGCATCGGCAGGGAGGAGGGCCGTCAACGCCAGCCCCCCCCCTTCCCTCCCCACGCAAAATGCGAACGAGGACCGCCGACGACGCTTGTTTGTTTCTTTTTTCGGAAAACAAAATTAGCAGCACTCTTTAAAATTTTGGCACTTGCATTGAATCTCTCGCATCCCCTTACAACATTCTCATTGCGCCTCCCCACCACTTCCAATGCACAAAGCCTCGCATGTGTTCTGATGCATTCTGCAGACATCAGAAAGACTCAGCAAGAGTTCTCGCTTGCTTTCACTTTTTTTTCTTGCTCTGTCGTGTTCCTAATGACGTTCGCGGCTGGCGCATATAAAACCACCCCCGTCTGGGTTGCGCATATGCTTCTTGGTGCCTTCGCAACCGATCTTCCCTGGCCTCCTTCTCTGAATCACACTTCCCCGCTTTGCCAAAATAATCTTCTATGCACTCTTCTTTGTTTATAGTTGCCATCACCGTTGCCGTTGTATACCGTTTCCATTGATTCAATGATATTCTCCAGAGGAAAGTTGCTTATTATCCCGGACTCGCCCGATGTGCTCGTCTACGGGTCGCCCAGAGAAGCTCTCCATGCAGAGATCTCTGGCCGTATCGTCTACACAACCAACATCCCGCGGCCTGTCAGTTCGCTAATAGTCAGGTTTCGCCCCAAAAATGAGGAACTGTTCAACCCAGCTATGTCAGTGGCCTGCCAGTCGGAGATATCCAGTGTGATCGTCAAGGACGGAATTTCGGCTACTACCGCTACAGAGCTGCCATTCAATGAAGCTGCTGGTCAGCAGGAATGGCGCTTCAGCATGAGCATCCCAGGCAATATAAGCGAGACAGTGTTCACTCCTACCGCATTTATCGCATACGAGCTGGTAGCTGAAATACGCATTGGCTCCATTACCCATTGGTCGCCCTTTTGCAAGCAGGTCAGCTCAATTCCCATGACTGTGAAACGCGTGCCAGCTCCAGGCTCGTTGTGGGCATCGGTTGCTGAGGAGCCGATGGATATTTCAGCAATCTGGCAGGGCAAACTAGAGTTGTCCGCCGTCGCATCTTCGCGCATCGCCTATGACTCTCAACCTTTTTGCATCCGCGGTGTAATACGTCCGCTAACCAAAGGGATGCGCTTGCTGCGTACTACGTTTGACATCCGCGAAGCCGTTGATGGGCCCTTTGACAGCGGCAACGAGCCCTCATCTCGCAGTCACATTGCATCCAGATGTACGCATGATCTCTGCGCCGAATCATCAGCTGCTTGCCAGGATGGCATGCGGGTCGTGGTGCCATTTCCGCACGACACTGCCACTCGCCGACGCCCAGGGCTTGTAATTGACCAGGAGATCCAGATATCTGGCAGTCTGAATGTGCCGCGTGCCTACGAAGACATCCAGTACGATATTGCCGTCGGCCCTATTAGAGTGTCGCATGTGCTTTTCTTTTCTGCCGCCATTGCCGACGAACGCGGTCAAGTACACACAGTGCGGTTGTCATCTGGGGTATACGTGCTCCCACGCACGGCTGTTGATACTGCAGTCCTTCCTCGCTACGAGCATTCTGACAAGGATGTTCTTTTGGCTGCGGGTCAGCGCTGGAGTCTGCGGAACTCGGATACGCAGTTGGAGGACACTGTGGAGCGCCTGTGTTGTCAACAACATCACCAAGGTGATAATTCGCCACCAGCATACGAATGCGTGGATTTGTATATTTCTCGCCCCATGCAGAGCGCAGTGTATGTTGGCTGTGGAGTTGCGGCACAACCCTGAAACCGCTTATTGTTTGGCTGCAAGTTCTCCCTCCCTGCTTTTATTGTTTTATTGTTTTCTTCTATGTAAAAAAACTGATGTTGTCAAGTATCCTATGTTAATTTTTAGAGAACTATTGGCGCTGCAATGGAATGACGTCTGTATCAACATACAAGAGACAAGCACTGTGAAACGTAGTAAGATATTATTAGTTTTGAACAGGTACATATGGAGGCAGATCCATGCAGTAGCTGGTTCCAGTGATGCAGCAAGAACAGATAGCCATCCGCTCCCCTGAAAGTAGTTCATAGTCCAATGTTGGATCGGTAGTTCAAAATTCTGTCTGTTTACTCTGTCCGTTGGCACTGTGCAATGAGTACATCGTTGGGATATATGGTGCCACTCACAGTGCGGATATCCTATCCTCATTTCGCAAACGGGTAATGTTGAGTGTCACAGGTGCAATTTTCCCAAACAAATCACTTTTTTTTTGCAAAGAAAGAGAGTAATAGCAACATTGCGTGCCGCATGCCTTTATTTCCAAGTTCGCAAGAAATTATATTCGGCTCAAGTCCGCAAAAGTCGCTGTCCTCTCCTTGAGCTTAATCAGGCTTTGGAGCAGCATATTGACTGGCATTGAAATACCGTGCCGTTGACCCAGCTGGACCAGGTATCCATTGATCCAGTCAACCTCTGTTTGCCTGCCTGCACAGACATCCTGGAGCATAGAAGAACGGTTCTGGGAAGTAACCTGAGCAATGTCCGCGACATACTTTTTAATAGCACTCGCTTTCAGCTCTTCGCGCAAATGCGGATAGCCGCAAGCGTAGACTGCAGAAATCTCTGCACACGCCAAAGACATGTACTGCTCCACCGGGTTCATGAAATCCGTATCTATATTATGTTGTTCGCTGGCACCGGATGGTAACCGTACCAAGCACTCGTTGCGGCTGTTTACCAGTGCAGTTGCCGGATTGATAATCGCATTGGCAGCCAATTTCAGAAGTAGCTGGAGCTGTAGCTCAGGCCAGCTCACCACAGTCCCACCCAAGGGCAACGCACAGAGTGAGGCAAGTATCTCAGGTTTCGGCTCAATTGACATAGATGTCAGGTCACAAGGTGGGGGCCGAATGGCAAATTTGCAAGTCGCCATGGCTGTATGATGTGTAACAAAATTCTCCCCATTCTTGCGTAGGCATCCGTGTGCGTTGGTGCCGATAATAAATGTTGGCATCTTGGACACATATGTTTGCGGGTCCTGCGACTGGTTCTGATAGAATTCACGCTGTATAGCTTCATATGATCCCATTCCGTTTTGCAGCATCACCACTGTCGAATGAGAGCCCAGGCGATTATGTACCGTCGAATAGGCCTTAAGTGTGTCCTGTGCCTTGGTCGCAAGTACAAGATTGCTTATCGTACCATCTGTGGGGTAGTCTCCCTGCGGCTTTGCCATTTCTGCTTCGATGCCATTTACTACATGTGTATTAACGTTCTCGTACGGCTTCAGCTGCTGGCACTGGGTTGAGTGCAGACGGGCCCAGTCGTTGACTATAGTAACTTTTCCATCATTACGCACCAATCTATCAGCAAGGTGTTCTGACCGAAGCAAAAGCGTGATTGGGTGGCCCAATCTGCGGAGATGTGCTGCGAACAACAACCCGACTGCACCAGCGCCCAGAACATGGATCCGTGATGAGCGGTCATCGCTGTTGCTGTTGCTGCCGGCAACCATCGCAAAGTAAAAGCTAACGATTCTTTCGCAGAAGAGCTAGTGTAACGGGTATGTGGTCAATAACATTAGGTGTGAATAGAAAGCGGAAAAGTGGACATGGCAATTGCACTATGAAGATGGAATCAGCAGCACCCACCTTTCAGCGAAGACGCGTGAGCTGGACACACGTACTATTATGGCGCTACTCATTGGACAAGATGAACAAGAGATAGGCTGCTATTAATCCAGAGATAATTTCAGTGCCTGGCGGGCTGGCCTGAAAATGTCGAAAAATGGAGTCGACAGCGCTGCTGCAGAAGCTTTTCAAACGGGAAGGCCTGCTTCCATTCCAGCTTGACGGCTTGACGATCAGGCACGTGATTTGCACAGGGTAGATCCCCCCTGAAAGCCACAATGAAAAAATAGGGGAAAGGGGGCTGCAATGTCAGCCCATGCCCCCTGACAGGGTTGTGTTTAAAAAGGGTTTGGGAGCGAGGGAAAAGTTTCACCCACACTTCTTCTTTTCCCACCAGTGTTTGCGTGTTTCTTCAAAGTATAAGCCAGGCCCCATTTACCTTCAAAGCCGCATGAGCTCAGCCGCTGCATACGCCGACGAGCCCTGGAGGCATCGTCACTTGCCCAACTTTATCGTCAGAAGTAAGGAGCCGTTCAACGCCGAAGCAAATCCAGACAGGCTTGTGGACAGCTTTATTACACCAACAGAGCGGCACTTCCGACGGAATCATGGGCCCATTCCAAACATCGACGCACAGGCTTGGTCGATGTCTATTGAGATAAACACAGAGTCATCATCCATCGCAAGAGTCAAGCGCACGTTGCGTCTGGGAGATCTGTCCAAGCTTCCACAATTTGAGGTTGTTGCGGTTTTGGAGTGCGCTGGCAATCGTCGCGATGGCCTGAAAGCGATCAAGCCCGTCAATGGCGTGACATGGGGCGCAGGAACCGCATCTAATGCACGTTGGGGCGGCTGCCGCCTACGCGACGTGCTCGCCGCGGCGGGCGTTCCAGCAAACCTCTGCGATCCATTCTATGCAAACTCGCGGCATGTGGAATTTGCAGCGTATGGGGAGGTCACTGACGACGAAAAGTACACGTCGTCTATTCCACTTGAATGGGTGATGAACCCACTGAACATGGTGCTGGTGGCCACAGAGATGAACGGGATGCCGCTGCTCCGCGACCACGGCTTCCCGGCGCGGATTGTGGCGCCAGGGATTATTGGCGCACGCTGGGTCAAATGGCTCAAATACATTCGCGTGCAGGACCGGGAATCGGACGGCTATTACCAGCAGCGCGACTACAAGATTCTGCCCCCGATTGCCGGGGCTAGCAACTGCGAAGAGTTTTGGCCGCGCTTTCCGGCGCTGATGGAGCTGAATATCCAAAGCGCCATCTGTCGTCCCTCTGCCGACGAGTGTCTGCAGGTCGGCAGACCGTACCGCGTCCGGGGCTATGCCCTGTCCGGCGGCGGCCGCGCAGTTGACCGTGTCGAGGTGTCGCTGGATGGCGGACGTACATGGGATTTGGCGGACATGTACACTGTACAGGCCAAGGCGGACTCGCATGGCGGTCAGCGGGACTGGACCGCGAAACACTGGGCATGGGTGCTGTGGTCCTTCCACATCGAGAGCATACCACCAGGCTGCTCCATCGCGTGTCGTGCGTGGGACTCAGGCGGCAACACACAGCCCAGCGCTGCCGTGTGGAACTACCGCGGCGTCATGAATAACGCCGTGTTCCGCGTTTGCCCACCAACCACCGGCTCAGCCCCGAGCCGTCTTTAATACCGGGCGCTGACAACTGTCATTGGCTAGTTACATCACCACCCTTTTACTGACTCACGTGTATGTAGCACTTGGTAGGGCTTGTCGGGAAAATCATACTCTCCTCTTCCCTGGTTTATTTTTTTTACTGATCGCTGATAGAGAATTATTTATTTGTCGTCATAGCACTCAAATACACAACGCCATGTCATCCTCAGATCGTGTTCTCAACGCAGGCGTACTTGGCGCTACCGGAACCGTCGGACAGCGCTTTATTGTACTGCTGTCACAGAACCCCATGTTCCGCATTCATTCGCTGGGTGCCTCTGAGCGCTCTGCCGGCAAAGCATACCGTCTTGCAGCAAAATGGAAAATGAGCGAGCTTATGCCAGAGGCTATCAAGGACGTGCTGGTCAAGCCCTGCGATCCCGCCCAGTTTGCTGGCTGTGATGTGGTGTTCTCGGGCCTCGACGCCAGCGTTGCTGGTGAGATCGAAAAGGCATTCTTTGAGGCGGATTTTGCTGTCTTCTCCAATGCAAAGAACTACCGCATGATTCCAAATGTGCCTCTTTGCGTCCCAGTTGTCAACACCGACCACTATGCGCTGGTTGCTAGCCAGCGCGCTGAGCGAGGGTTGAAGAAAGGGTTTATTGTCACCAACTCGAACTGCTCGACCTCTGGCCTTGTAGTGCCGCTAAAGGCTCTGCAAGACAAGTTTGGACCGCTAAGTCGTGTCGTAGTGACTACGCTGCAGGCAATCTCTGGCGCTGGATATCCGGGTGTTGCATCGCTGGATATCTTGGATAACATTGTGCCGCTGATCTCTGGCGAGGAGCCCAAGATGGAGGCAGAGGTGATGAAGATTCTAGGTGGAGTCACAGCCGACACATCGGCTTGCGCACCGCTTACAGATCTTCGTGTCTCTGCCACCTGCAACCGCGTGCCAGTGCTTGATGGCCATACCGAGTGCGTGAGTCTCGAGTTTGCAAGGGCTCCTCCGTCAATCGAAGAAATAAAGCAGTGCTTGCGTGAGTACACCTGTGAGGCGCAGAGCTTGGGATGCTACTCCGCACCTAAACAGGTCATTCAGCTGGCTGAGGAGGAGGACCGCCCACAGCCTCGACTTGACCGGAATGCTGGCGACGGCATGTCAGTTACGGTCGGCCGCATCCGCGAATGTCCCGTTTTCCACGTAAAGTTTACCCTTCTAGTGCACAATACCGTACTCGGTGCAGCTGGCGCAAGCATCCTCAACGCAGAGTATGCAGCAAAGAAGGGGTATCTGTAGAGTGGGGGTTTACATTATATAAGCTAATACAGAATTTGATCTAGAGAAATAAAGGTGATGGATGTGTCAATAAGCAGGAAAGTTTCCATCTACCTCGTCCTGCCAACCGACAAGCCCGCGGGCAATATCATAGCATTCGCTGTATCCGAGCTTGTCGCGGATATGACGGACCGCCAGCTGCGAGAAATTACCGCGGCGGCAGACTGCATAGACAGGCCCACCATCCAGGTTTTTGATCGCCTTCTCCAACTCGTCCTTGCGCAGATCTAACTGGTCGAGTGGGATGTTGAGCGAGTTGGACAGACAGCAGATTTCAAACTCTACTTCGCTGCGTACGTCGAGAAGAAGGTGAGGCTTGTCTGGAGTTGCACTCCGGACGGCATTAAATTCCTTGCATGAGACACGCTGGGTAGGGTCGTCTAGGATGCGCCAATTGGGTGCGTTATCGTGAGGACCCGAACCACAGAAGGCAGCATAGTCCACCAACTCTGTTACGGTCGGCGAGTCACCACACACCGCGCAGCCCGCAGTCCGCGAGCGCAGCTTGATCGATCGAAAGTGCGGCTGTGAGGCGTACGAGAACAGAAGCATGCTTGGGTCCTCATCCTTCTTTCTGCCCGTAAGGAGCTTGACAGTCTCCATGGCCTGAAGACACCCAATAACCCCGGGAACCACGCCAAGGACGCCAGTCTCCGAGCAGCTGGCCATCGTGTCCACAGGAGGAGGCGTCGGGAACAAGCAGCGGTAGCACGGGCCGCCGTTGTAGTTGTAGACCGTCAGCTGGCCATCCAGACGCACAGCGCTGCCGGACACAAGCGGAATGCCTAGCAGCACGCAGGCGTCGTTGATCAGATACCGTGTAGCGGCATTATCAGTGGCATCTATTACTACGTCGTAGCCACGCATGATATCCTTAGCGTTCGAGCTATCCAGCAATACGTTGTGGATGCGCACATTGCATAGCGAACTAAGGCGGGAGAGCCCCATGTGCGCAGATACCACCTTGGGGGTGCCAGCGCACGCCTCTTCCGTGTGGATTATTTGCCGGTGGAGGTTGCTGTGATCAACAGTGTCGTGATCTACAAGCCCCAAGGTGCCCACGCCCATCGAGGCAAGATACAGGGCGCAAGGCGAGCCCAGACCGCCGGTGCCAATCACCAAGACGGAGCTATCACGCAAGCGCCGCTGGCCCTTGCAGCCAACCTCGGGTATCAGCAGCTGTCTGCTGTATCGCCGGATCTCTTCATTCGACAGACCATTGGAGCAGCCTTGGCTCGGCAGTGGCGGCGGCTGCGCAGCGCTCTGCGACATCTCCAGAGAGCACAGCTCCATCTCAATCTCCAGCTCCTCCTTCCGCAGCTGCGCCAGACGAGCACGCAGTTCCGTCACCCGTTTGCAATTCATGAGTTAACTGCAGAAGCGGTATTTGTACAACAACAATATATTGATGGAATTAAGTGCCCAGATAGTTTGTCGGAAAAATGTTCAGAATTTTATGAGAAAGATCGGCAGAGGCACCAAATTTATTTATACTATCCATGTTGGTACCTGCTTGCTTTTGGTATGCGCGTGACCTGTTTGCCAGGCGTTCCACTTGCCAATCAAGCCAATCGCTATAAAAGAAATATCGCCTTGACTAACGCAAATACATATATTTTTTGATGCGCCAATAGTTAGTTTTCTAAAAACAGTATTGGCTGCTACTTGTTAGGCCAATGTAAGGATATTGTCGGATAGGCTGGCAGTGTGGACTGTTTGTGTGGATAACGATGGCGGTGGAAGTGGAGGCAGTTGCAGTGAAGGCGGCGCCCGCAGCAGCGCTCGGGAGCAGAGCTGACGTAGGGGACGATGTGTCTCGGCTGCCGTCTGAACGTTCTCTGACTGCTCTCGGGTAACCAGTGTGCGCTCCATAGTGCGCGTGGCGCCGGGGTATGACGGCGGCGGGCGCTGAGCTTCGTCGGAAGCACAATAACCTTCCAATGCAAGGGGGCAGGAGTCGAGTGTATCATCGGCAGTGTCCTCCTGTGCTAAAGGCGCGGGTACAGAATCGCCAGCAAAATCGACTGCATTGGTAGTGAAAGCAGCCTCTGTGGCATCGACAGTGTCAATAAGCACATATTCTGACCAAAAGTCGCTATCTCTTTGCGGCGCTACGGCGCCAGACGACACCAGCCTGTCTGCAGCTGCATCCTCGTAGCGCGGAAGGTTTGTCCGCCTTGCATCGACCTTGGGCAAGACAAACACAGGCGTGGCCAGGCGCAGGTTGTGTGTGCTACCCTGTGCATCTGCAATGGTGACAAACAGGACCAGCTCGTGGCTGGCGCGGATAGGGTCGTGGTGTACATCGTACTGGATACCCGTGTATGCCTGCGGCACGGCAAGGCAGTGGGAAGCAGAAGTCTCCTGGACCAGCGCCAGCCCCGCGTGCGTCGAGAACTGCGTGCTGCACGGCGCATCGGCTGTGATGGACATGTCAATCGAGTTGTCTACAATGACCTTCTTCGCCGTGTGCTGCTGCATGGGGCCGTACATCCCGGCAGTGTGAGTGATGTGCTCCACGAGTTGGAACCCTGCGCGCTTCAGTGAAATTCCCTTCTCCAGCGGTCGAATTACTCCGCGCACAGGCAGCGCCTGCTGGTCGTAGATGATACGCGATTCGGTGATAAGCGTGAGTTCAAGTCGCGATCGCCACATGGCACTCTCGCTCACCGGCTCGCTAGACACTGTCGACCACAGACTGTCAGGCGGTGGCGTGCGCTTGATAGCAATGGCACAGCGCCTTGACAGAGCCGTCGATGCAAACGCCCCCGCCAGCCGGGCGCTGGCCACCAGCTCGTAAGCTACAAAGCAGTCTTTGCTGTAAATTGTCTCACATATCGAGCCCGGGATGCTGATAGAGAATTGCCACTCGTGCGCATTGCCTCCCAAGTCTCGGCGCACCGCCTGGGGCTCCATCTGCCCGTCTGAAACCAGTGCTGTTTGGAGATAAATGGGCGGTGTTGCTGTGTGCTGTGTTTGGAAAATCCGGGGTTTCTGCGGGCGCAGAGTCACTGTCAGCGCCGCGAGCTGCTCCATATGCTTTGACATCACCACAACGCGCCCCGTAATAACCGTCCCACTAGCCTCATTTGGGCCACCATAGAGTATGGCATGAGGAGAGTCGGGGTATAGCGCAACTGTCATCGATGAAAGCATTGCGGGCGTATGTTGTGTAATGGATGTTTATGCAAAAAAGTATGTGTGCAAGTCTCAGTATGTGATTCTGCCTCCAGGGCAAGATGCAACTAATGTGTAAAAATATTATAACAAAAAAAACAGGTTGGTTGTACGGATAAAATGCAATAATTATAATAGCGTTGCAGAGAAGAAAGGTGGAATATTCTGGCTGCAGATGACACACACCATGCCACTTGAAACAGGGTTCCTGACAACCAAAGACACCATTGCTTACAGCTAAATGCACAAAGAAGTGGACTTCCCATTTTCCATGTCAATCTTTCTTTCTCGGACTGCTGCAATGGGGATGTGCATTGCAGTGGTCTGCAGGCTTGAAAGACAGGGTTGTTTCTTTGTACAGTTTTAGGAAAACTATTGGTACATAAAAATAATATTTGCAGCAGTCAAGGCGACTTTTGGCAGCGAGTGGCTTGGTGTATTATATCGTGGGAGACGAAGTCTGTACATGGTTTATGTGTGGGTTGCGCGCATGCCACCATCCTCAACAGATTGAACTCCAAGAAGAAATAGTGCGACGGTGCGCGGTGGCCATACTTGTGGGTTTACATACTTAAGTGATAATTATGGAAAGAATGGCAGTGGCACTGACAGTTGTTGCCAGATGATTGATTAGATAAAGTCACTGGTTCTAGGTTTTCTTTAATAAAACATTTTATTCATACACTAATTAATCTGCAATTCACACTCTTTACACATGTTTAGCTATATACTGGGTTGGCATAGATATGAAGTCGTCAGAGTGTGTTGCTAATCATCCCGAGCAATCAGCAAAAATGCTTCTAGAAACGCAACATCCAATATGCAAAACTTCTTTCCTAGTCACCAAATGGAAGTATTATAATAAATTGTGCTAAATAAAATCTGTCAAGTAACCAAATGAAAATACTACAATCCACTCCACACCTAAGCGAAGATATTTAAATAAAACTATTCAACAGTTAAGCGATCATAAAAACTGCACTCATCTAACTAGAAATATGTTACGAGCCCAAGGTGTGCCATGAGCCTGTTATTGCTTCTCCTGCCTATCTGTATCCTGTTGATCAGTCGAAGAAGCCCACAAAACGCTGCAAGAAGAGCACCAGGAAGCCCAAGACTCATTATTACAACAACATTGGGGTGGTCATTACTGCCTTAAACAATGAACAAGACAGCGAATATGATCAGAAATTATGACATTTTACTTGGTCAATCCAGCACTTTGTAACAATGTTGGCATCTAGAAGGGTGACATGAAGGCAAGTTGTATGTGGCGTATGTGATTGCTACAATTATCTACACTTTGTGTCTATTCAAAACTACTATTATATCGCTTTTCAAATTCTTGGTGCCTTCATCCTGTCTGCCAACAACACAACATGCCCACCATCCGCACACAAAAATTAAGCTTCAATAGCGTTTCTTACAACGCAAAACTTTAGACAATTTGTTTGCTATAAAAAATTTTAAATGACGCGAATAGCATTATCTTGGTGCGCCAAGGGTTTTCTTTTTAAGTTTTGTACATGAGATGTCGACTGTATTCTTGGAGCAGCACTCCAAATGCAAGCAGACTTCCGCCGCCCATATGCTCACTGATCGGTTCTTGCGTGTCTGTCGCCGCTGCTCTGGCAAATGTGTTGCTGATGCAGCTAAGGAGCTCTGATGACGGCAGCGGCATACGCTCGCCATCCTGTTCTGGGAAAGCCTCTAACGCAACCGCAAGCGGTTTTCCCAGAACACTGCTAGTTAGCTCAGGCGTCAGACGCAACCGTACTGGATTCTCAACAAGGTCCTCAACGCACTCTGGTGTGCATAGCCTTTCATCTACATCGTTGCTCAGAAACTCCGCACCGGCCGATGAACGCTTCCAGGCTTTTGTTAAGGCGCGTCGGGGAACAGTTCTAGTAAACTGGCGCTGTACGCTCTGAGGAATTGTATCGAATAGTATGTCGTTATCTGTCACCGGGAGGCGCAGACAGTCCACACCAGCTGCAGTACACGCATCGCAGCATGAAGATGATTCTGCACAGCCGGTTCCAAGAAACCGACAGCGCAGACACCCCGGATATACACGCCGTCGCCTTGTTCGCTTTTCTTTGCTGGGCTGCTTGATCGAGCTAGTAGCAGCTTTTGTGGATAAACTTTTCGTTGCCCGCGGCATCAAAACAATTTTCGGCTAACTACTGTTTGTTGGAGAGTGGTATAGCTGAAAACAGCTGGCAAAGAAAGGAGCAAAGAGAGCAACGTGTTCCCAGCTCAACTACCTGGAATCTCACGCCCAGTCTAGTCGTTCACAGCAGACGAGGGCTTTTTAAGGGTTGTGGGGACATGTCATTGGAAGCCTGCGTTTGTGAGGCCACAAAACCTTTCCAGGTGGCGTAAGCAGGCCAGAAAGAAAACTACTCAATAGCTAATAGTTCAACATCAAAGATAAGTGTAGAGTTGGCCGGGATCAGCCCAGGCACGCCCTGAGCGCCGTAGCCAAAGTCAGGCGTGATAACAAACTTGGCCCTCTCGCCAACGCTCATCTTCGGGACACCCTCGTCCCAGCCACGGATAAGCTGTCTGATGCCGATGGCACACTTGAACGGCTGGCCGCGCTTGCGCGACGAGTCAAAAACTGTGCCATCCTCGAGAGAGCCGACGTAGTGCATCGACACCCTGTCTCCAGCCTTGGGGTAGTTGGTCTTGTTGCCGGGGGTGATGGTCTCGATCTGAACGCCCATTATTGCTGTTGCTGCTGCTATGTTATGCTACGATTTTGGATGGCCGATTACTAAAGAAAAAACAACTGAGAAAAAACCTTGCAAAGATAAAAATGGAAGCAGAAGCAGATCAGGGCGGGGAAAAGGATACTGTTTTTTTTGCAAGAATATTAGCGTTGGCGGATTTAGGTATGGCGGGTTTGCGCCATTGGGGTGGTGTGTTTGTGTTGTGGGCGAGGCGTTGTTTGGGCATAGGCGGAGGGGTCGTTGGCGGCGTGGTTAGCGTTAGCAGTGGAAAGGAGGGAATTGGTAGAAAATCATTGCGTACTAGTATCAATTGCACATTAGTGGTTAAATACTTCCACAACACATCCATTTAATCCACAAGTGCTCGTACTTCACCAGCACAGCATAAAAAAA